>NW_006499776.1:1527432-1586615 GCF_000471905.2 Amborella trichopoda
ATCATGCAATATGGACCGAGCTTGAGCAAATAAAGGTCCAGTAGTAGAACCGAGGCTGAGCAGTTTAGAGTCATGCAGCGTGGACCAAGGCTGAGCAGTTTAGGGTCATGCAGTACGGACAGAGGCTGAGTAGTTTAGGGTCATGCAATATGGACCCTACCTGTGCATTTTAGGGTCATGCAATATGGACCGAGGCTGAGCAGATTAGGTTCATGCATGGTGGACCCAGGCTAACCATTATAAGGTCTTACAGTATGAATAGAGGTTGAGCAGTTTAGGGGTCATGTAGTATAAATCGAGGTTGAGCAGTTTATGCAGTATGGACCAAGGCTGAGCATTTAAGGGTCTTACACTATGGACCTAAGCTGAGCAGTTTAGGGACATGTAGTATGGACCAAGGCTGAGCTGATTAGGGTCATGCAGTATGGATCAAGGATGAGTCGTTTAGGGTCACACAATATGAACCAAGGCAAAGTAGTTTACGACCATGTAGTATGAACCGAGGCTGAGCAGTTTTGGGTCGTGTAGTATGGACCGAGGTTGAGCAGTTTAGGTTCTTGTAGTACAGTCTGAGCCTGAGTGGTTTAGGGTCATGCAGTACGAATCGAGGCTGAGATGTTTAGGGTAATGCGGTATGAACCATGCATGAGCGGTTTAGGCTCATACAGTACGGACCGAGGTGGAGTAGTTTAGGGCTGAGCAGTTTATAGTCATGAGTATGGAGTTTACGGTCATGCAGTATAGACCGGGGCTAAGCAATTTACGGTTATGCAGTATGGAGACTGAGCAGTTAGGGGTCATGTGGTATGGATCGAGGCTGGGCAGATTAGGGTCATGTAGTGTGGACTGAGGATGAGAAATTTAGGGACATGCAGTATGTTCCAAGGCTGTGCAGTTTAGAATCATGCAGTATAGACCGATGCTTTATGGTCATGTAGATTGGACTGAGGTTGAGACATTAGGGTCATGCCATATGGAATGAGACACAGTTGTATAGGGTGATGCAGTAAGGATCGAGGCTGAGCAGTTTAGGGCCATGCCGTTTGGATAGTCAGAGTCATGCAGTTTTGACCGAGGCTGTGCAGTTTAGGGTCATCCAGAGTGGAACAAGGTTGAGAAGTTCCTAGCCATGCAGTGTGGAGCGAGGCTAGACAGTTTAGGATCATGCAATATGGATTAAGGATGGGCAGTTTAGCGTCATGCAGTGTAAATCGTGGCTAAGCAGTTTAGGACCGAGGCTGAGTCGTTTAGGTCTTGTAGTATGAACCGAGGCTGACCAGTTTAGCGTCGTGCAGTATGGACCGAGGCTGACCAGTTTAGTGCTATGTAGTATGGACCGAGGCTGTGTAATTTAGGGTAATGTTGTATGAACTGAGGCTGTCCAGTTTAGACTCGAGCACTACGGATCAAGGATGAGAAGTTTAGGGCCTTGCAGTATGGACTGAGGCTGAGCAGTTGAGGGTCATGTAGTATGGATCGAGTCTGAGAGTTTAGGGTAATGCAATATGGACCGATGCTGAGCAGTTAGGGATTATGCAGTATGGATTGACGACGATCAGTTAGGGGGTTATTCAGTATGGAATGAGTTTGAGTAATTTTCGGTCGTGCAGTATTGACCGAGGCTGAGAAGCTTAGGGTTAGGCAGTATTGATTAAGGCAGAGTTGTTTAGGGTCATGCTGTATGGACCGAGGCTGAACAATTTAGGGTCATCTGGTTTGGACCGAGGTTGAGCAGTTTAGGTTCATGCAGTGTGGACTGAGGTTGTGCAGTTTAGGGTCATGCATTATGGACCGAGGCTGAGAATCTTAAGGTCATTTAGTATGGTTCGAGGTTGAGTAGTTTTGGGTCATGCGGTGTAGACTGAGGATGAGTAGTTTTTGGTCATGCAGTATGGGCCGAGGCTGAGCTTTTTAGGCTCATGCAGTGTGGACCGCGGCTGAGCAATTTCGAGTTATGCAGTATGGATCGAGGCTGAACTCTTAAGAATCATGTAGTATGGACCGTGGCTGAGCAATTTAGGGTCCGGTAGTATCGATTGAGCTTCAGTAGTTTAGGGTCCGGTAGTTTAGACCGAGGCCGAGCAGTTTAGGGTCATGCAATAAGGATCGAGCTAGAGCAGTTAGGGTCATGCAGAATGAACTGAGGCTGAGCACTTTACCGTCATGCAATATGGATCGAGGCTGAGCAATTTAGGGTCATGCAGTATGGATCGAGGCGGAGCAGTTTAGGGTTATGCAGTATGGATTGAGGTTGAATGTCGAAGAATCATGTAGTATGGACCGAGTTTGAGAAATTTAGTTATGTAGTATGGATCGAAGCTGAGAAGTGTAGGATCATGCAATATGGACCGAGCTTGAGCAAATAAAGGTCCAGTAGTAGAACCGAGGCTGAGCAGTTTAGAGTCATGCAGCGTGGACCAAGGCTGAGCAGTTTAGGGTCATGCAGTACGGACAGAGGCTGAGTAGTTTAGGGTCATGCAATACGGACCCTACCTGCGCATTTTAGAGTCATGCAATATGGACCGAGGCTGAGCAGTTTAGGTTCATGTTGGTGGACCCAGGCTAACCATTATAGGGTCATACAGTATGAATAGAGGTTGAGCAGTTTAGGGTCATGTTTTATAAATCAAGGTTGAGCAGTTTATGCAGTATGGACCAAGGCTGAGCATTTAAGGGTCTTACACTATGGACCTAAGCAGAGCAGTTTAGGGACATGTAGTATGGACCAAGGCTGAGCAGATTAGGGTCATGCAGTATGGATCGAGGATGAGTCGTTTAGGGTCACACATTATGGACCAAGGCAGAGTAGTTTAGGGCCATGTAGTATGAACCGAGGATGAGCAGTTTTGGGTCGTGTAGTATGGACCGAGGCTGAGCAGTTTAGGTTCGAGCCTGAGTGGTTTAGGGTCATGCAGTACGAATCGAGGCTGAGATGTTTAGGGTCATGTTGTATGGACCATGCATGAGCAGTTTAGGCTCATACAATACGGACCGAGGTGGAGTAGTTTAGAGCTGAGCAGTTTATAGTCATGAGTATGGAGTTTACGATCATGCAGTATAGACCGGGGCTGAGCAATTTACGGTTATGCAGTATGGAGACTTAGCAGTTAGGGGTCATGTGGTATGGATCGAGGCTGGGCAGATTAGGGTCATGTAGTGTGGACTGAGGATGAGAAATTTAGGGACATGCAGTATGTTCCAAGGCTGTGCAGTTTAGAATCGTGCAGTATAGACCGATGCTTTATGGTCATGTAGATTGGACTGGGGTTGAGACATTAGGGTCATGCCATATGGAATGAGGCACAGTAGTATAGAGTGATGCAGTATGGATCGAGTCTGGGCAGTTTAGGGCCATGCCGTTTGGATAGTCAGGGTCATGCAGTTTTGACCGAGGCTGTGCAGTTTAGGGTCATCCAGTGTGGAACAAGGTTGAGAAGTTCCTAGCCATGCAGTGTGGAGCGAGGCTAGACAGTTTAGGATCATGCGTTATGGATCAAGGATGGGCAGTTTAGCATCATGCAGTGTAAATCATGGCTAAGTAGTTTAGGACCGAGGCTGAGTTGTTTAGGTCTTGTAGTATGAACCGAGGCTGACCAGTTTAGCGTCGTGCAGTATGGACCGAGGCAGACCAGTTTAGTGCTATGTAGTATGGACCGAGGCTGTGTAATTTAGGGTAATGTTGTATGGACTGAGGCTGTCCAGTTTAGACTCGAGCAATACGGATCAACGATGAGAAGTTTAGGGCCTTGCAGTATGGACCGAGGCTAAGCAGTTGAGGGTCATGTAGTATGGACCGAGTCAGAGAGTTTAGGGTAATCCAGTATGGACCGATGCTAAGCAGTTAGGGATTATGCAGTATGGATTGACAACAATCAGTTAGCGGGTTATTCAGTATGGAATGAGTTTGAGTAATTTTCGGTCGTGCAGTATGGATCGAGGCTGAGAAGCTTAGGGTTAGGCAGTATGGACTAAGGCAGAGTTGTTTAGGGTCATGCAGTATGGACCGAGGCTGAACAATTTAGGGTCATCTGGTTTGGACCGAGGTTGAGCAGTTTAGGTTCATGCAGTGTGGACTGAGGTTGTGCAGTTTAGGGTCATGCATTATGGACCGAGGCTGAGAATCTTAAGGTTATTTAGTACGGTTCGAGGTTGAGTAGTTTTGGGTCATGCGGTGTGGACTGAGGATGAGTAGTTTTTGGTCATGTAGTATGGGCCGAGGCTGAGCTTTTTAGGCTCATGCAGTGTGGACCGCGGCTGAGCAATTTAGAGTTATGCAGTATGGATCGAGGCTGAACTGTTAAGAATCATGTAGTATGGACCGTGGCTGAGCAATTTAGGGTCCGGTAGTATCGACTGAGCATGAGTAGTTTAGGGTCCGGTAGTTTGGACTGAGGCCGAGCAGTTTAGGGTCATGCAATGTGGACCTAGGCTGAGCAATTTAGGGTCACGCAGTGTTGACCTAGGCTGTGCAATTTTGCGTCATGCTGTGTGGAATGAGGCTGAGAAGGTTACGGTCATGCAGAATGGACCGAGGCTGAGGAATTTAGGGTCATGGAGTATGGACCGAGGCAGAGCAGTTTAAGCTCATGCAGTACAGACCGAGGGTGATCAGTAAGGGGTTATGCAGTAGGGATCGAGGATGAGCAATTAGGGGTTATGCAATATGGTATGAGGTTGAGTAGTTTAGGGTCGTGTAGTATGGGCCGAGGCTGAGCAGTTTAGGGTCATGCAGTATGGACTGAGGCAGACCAGTTTAGGGTCATGTAGTATGGACCGAGGCTGAGGAGTTTAAGATCATGCGGTACGGAACGAGGCTGAACAGTTTAGGTTCATGCAGTGTGGACTGACATTGCACAGCATAGGGTAATGCAATATCGACCGATGCAGAGCAATTTAGGGTCATTCAGTATGCATAGAGGCTGAAAGGTTTAGGGTCATGCAATGTGGACTGTGGCTGAGCAGGTTTTAGTCATGTAGGGTGGATCCAGGCCGAGCAATTTAGGCTCATGCAGTATGGACTAAGGCCGAGCAGTTTAGTGTTATGCAGTATGGATCGAGGCTAAACTTTTAATAATCATGTATTGAGGAACGAGGCTGAGATCTTGAGTCATGTTGTTTGGACTGAGGTTGAGCAGTTTAAGGTTATGCAGTATGGACCTAGGCTGAGCAGTCTAAGGTCATACAGTAGCACCGAGGCTGAGCAATTTAGGGTCATGCAGTATGGACTGAGCTTGAGAATTTTAGGTTCATGCAATATGGACCGAGGCGGAGCAACTACGATCAGGCAGTATTGACCAAGCCTGAGCAGGTTATGCAGAATGGAATGAGGATGAGTAGTTTAGGGTCAGGCAGTATAGATCCAGGATGAGCACTTTAGGGCCTTGCAGTTTGGTTTGAGGCTGAGCAGTTTACGGTCATGCCATAATGACCAAGGCTAAGCAATTTAGGGTCATGCAGTATGGACCGCGGTTGGGCGGTCTAGGGTCATGTAATATGGACCGAGTCTGAGCACGTTAGTGTTATGTAGTATGGACCGAGGTTGAGTAGTTTACAGTCATGCAGTATGTACCGAGCTTGAGCAGTTTAGGGTCATGCAGTATGGACAGAGGCTGAGCACTTTAGGGTCATGCCGTATGGATCGAGGCGAAGCTGTTTAGGGCGATGTAGTATGGATCGAGGTTGAACTACTAAGAATCATGTAGTATGGACCAAGTTTGAGAAATTTAGTCACTTAGCATGGACTGAGGCTCCACAATTTTGTGTCATGCAGTCTAGAGCGAGCTTGAGCAATTTAGGGTCAGGCAGTATGGACCGAGGCTGAGCATTTAGGGTCATGCAGTAGGGACTGAGGATGAGCCGTTTAAGTTCATGCAATATGGACCGAGGTTGAGCAATTTAGGGTTAAGGAGGACAGACCGAGGCTGGAGCTTAGCGGTTTACAGTCATGCATTGTGGATTGAGCCTGACCAATTCAGGGTAATGCAATATGGACAAAGGCTGAGCAATTTGGGGTCATGCAGTATAAATCGAGGTTGAGCAATTTAGAGTCATGCAGTATGGACTGAGGATGAGCAATTAACGGTCTTGCAATATGGACCTAAGCTGAGAAGTTTGGGGTCATGTAATATGGACCGAGGCTGAGCTGTTTAGGGTCATACAGTATGGACCGAGGCTGAGTAGTTTAGGTTCTCGCAGTACGGACGGAGGCTGAGTAGTGTAGGGCCACACAGTACGAACCGAAGGTGGGCAGTTTAGGGTCGTGTAGTATGGATCGAGGCTGAGCAGTTTAGAGCCTTGCAGTATGGACTGAAGCAGAGTGGTTTAGTGTCAAGCAGTCTAGACTGAGGCTGAGATGTTTAGGGTCATGCGATATGGGCCGCGTATGAGCGGTTTAGGGTCATGCCGTATGGACCGAGGTGGAGCAGTCTTGGGTCATGCAGTATAGAACGAGGCTGAGAAGTTTAAGGTCATGTAGTATGGACCGACGCTGAGTAGTTTAGGGTCATGCAATATGGACAGAGGCTAAGCAGTTTGGGGTTATGCAGTATGGACCGAGGCTGAGCAGTTAAGGGTGATGCAGTTTGGATTGAGGCTGAGCAGTTTAGGGTCATGTAGTGTGGAACGAGGATGAGAAATTTTTGGTCATACAGTATGTTCCGAGGCTGAGCAGTTTAGGATCATGCATTATGGATCGAGGCTTTCTGGGCATGTAGTTTGGACTGAGGATGAGACTTTTGGGGTCATGCCATATGGAACGAGGCACAATAGTATAAGATCGTGCAGTATGGATGGAGGCTCAGAAGTTTAGGGTCTTGCCATATGGACCAAGGCGGAGTAGTTTAGGGCCATGCAGTTTGGACCGAGGCTGTGCAAGTTAGGGTCAGGCAGTGAGGAATGAGGCTGAGCGGTTTAGGGTCATGCTGTATGGATCTAGGATGAGCAGTTTAGCGTCATGCAGTATGGATCGAAGCTGCGAAAATTACAGTCAGGCACTACAGAAAGAGGATAAGCAGTTCAAGCAGTTTAGGATCATGCATTATGGACTAAGGATGAGCAGTTTAGGGTCATGTAGTATACACCGAGGCTAACCAGTTTAGGGTGATGCAGTATGGACCGAGGCTGAGCAGTTTAGGGTCCCGTAATATGGACCTAGGCTGAGCAAGTTTAGGGTCATGCAGTACGGATCGAGCCTGAGCAGTTTAGGGTCAAGCAGTATGGATTGAGGCTGAGTGGTTTAGGGTCATGCAATATGGACGGAGGCTAAGATGTTTAGTCCTGAGGTATGGATCGAGTATGAACAGTTTAGGGTCATGCAGTACGGACCGAGGTGGAGCATTTCAGAGTCATGTATTATGGACCGAGGCTGAGCAGTTTATGTAGTACGGCATGACGCTGAGAAGTTTAGGGTTATGCAGTATGGACTGAGACTGAGTAGTTTAGGGTAATGCTGTTTGGACTGAGGGTAAGCTGTTTAGACTCGAGCAGTTTGGACAGTGGATGAGCAGTTTGGGGCCTTGTAGTATGGACCGAGGCTGAGCGGTTTAGGGTCATGCAGTATGGACCGAGGCTAAGGAGTTTAGGTAATGCAGTATGGGACAAAGGCTGAGCAATTATGGATTATACAGTATGGATTGACGTTGAGTAGTTAGGAGTTATGCAGTATCGACTAAGGTTGAGCAATTTTGGGTCGTGCAATATGGGCCGTGGCTGAGAGGTTTAGGGTCATGTAGTAGGGACTGAGGCAGAGTTGTTTATGGTCATGCAGTATGGACCGAGGATGAGCTGTTAAGGGTCATGCGGTTTTGACCGAGGTTGAGCAACTTAGGTTCATTGAGTATGGACTGAGGTTGCGTAGTTTAGGGTCATGCATTATGGACCGAGGATGAGCAGTTTAGGGTCATGTAGTATACACCGAGGCTGATCAGTTTAGGGTGATGCAGTATGGAACGAGGCTGAGTAGTTGAGGGTTCGGTAATAAAGACCTAAGCTGAGTCATGCAGTAAGGATCGAGGCTAAGCAGTTTGGGGTCAAGCAGTATGGATTGAGGCTGAGTGGTTTAAGGTCATGCACTATGTACCGAGGCTAAGATGTTTAGTCATGAGGTACGGACCGAGTATGAACAGTTTAGGGTCATGCAGTATGGATCGAGGTGGAGCAGTTCAGGGTCATGTAGTATGGACCGAGGCTGAGCAGTTTGGGGCCTTGCAGTTTGGACCGTGGCTGAGCGGTTTAGGGTCATGCAGTATGGACCGAGGCTAAGAGGTTTAGGTAATGCAGTATGGGACCGAGGCTGAGCAGTTATGGATTATGCAGTATGGATTCACTGAGTACTTAGGAGTTATGCAGTATCTACTGAGATTGAGCAATTTTGTGTCATGCAGTATGGGCCATGGCTGAGAGGTTTAGAGTCATGTAGTAGGGACTGAGGCAGAGTTGTTTATGGTCATGCAGTATGGACAGAGGATGAGCTGTTTAGGGTCATGCGGTTTGGACTGAGGTTGAGCAACTTAGGTTCATGGAGTATGGACTGAGGTTGCGTAGTTTAGGGTCATGCATTATGGACCGTGGATGAGCAGTTTAGAGTCATGTAGTACACACCGAGGCTGACCAGTTTAGGGTGATGCAGTATGGACCGAGGCTGAGCAGTTGAGGATTCTGTAGTATGGACCTAAGCATAGCAGGTTTAGGGTCATGCAGTACGGTTCGAGGCTAAGCAGTTTAGGGTCAAGCAGTATGGATTGAGGCTGAGTGGTTTAGGGTCTTGCACTATGGACCGAGGCTAAGATGATTAGTCATGAGGTATGGGCCTAGTATGAACAGTTGAGGGTTATGCAGTATGGACTGAGGTCAAGCAGTTCAGGGTCATGTAGTATGGACCGAGGCTGAGCAGTTTATGTAGTACCGCTAACGCTGAGTAGTTTATGGTTATGCAGTATGGACTGAGGCTGAGTAGTTTAGGGTAATGCTGTATGGACTGAGGGTGAGCTGTTTAGACTTGAGCAGTTTGGACAGTGGATGAGCAGTTTGGGGCCTTGCCGTATGGATCGAGGCTAAGCGGTTTAGGGTCATGCAGTATGGACCGAGGCTAAGCAGTTTAGGTAATGCAGTATGGGATCGAGGCTGAGCAACTATGAATTATGCAGTGTGGATTCGCTGAGTAGTTAGGAGTTATGCAGTATCGACTAAGGTTGAGCAATTTTGGGTCATGCAGTATGGGCCGTGGCTGAGAGGTTTAGAGTCATGCAGTAGGGACTGAGGCAGAGTACTTTATGGTCTTGCAGTATGGACCGAGGATGAACTGTTTAGGGTCATGCGGTTTGGACCGAGGTTGAGCAACTTAGGTTCATGGAGTGTGGACTGAGGTTGCTTAGTTTAGGGTCATGCATTATGGACGGAGGCTGAGAAGTTTAGGGTCATTCAGTATGGATCGAGGCTGAGAATTTTTGGATCATGAAGTGTGGACTGAGGCTGAGTAGTTTTGAGTCATGCAGTATGAACCGAGGCTGAGCATTTTAGGCTCATGCAGTATGGACCGAGGCCGAGAAATTTAGGGTTATGCAGTATGGATTGGGGCTGAACTGTTGCGAATCATGTATTATGAACCGAGGCTGAGAAAATTTTGTCATGTAGTATGGACCGAGGTTGAGGCGTTTAGGGTAATGCTTTATGGGCCGAGCTTGAGCAGTTTAGGGTTCGGTAGTATGGACCGACGCCGAGCAGTTAGGGTCATGCCGTCTGGACCTAGGTTGAGCAGTTTCGGGTCATGTAGTATGGACCTAGGCTGTGCAGTTTAGGGTCATGGAGTGTGGTATGACGTTGAGCCGTTTAGGGTCATGCAGTATAGACCGAGGCTGTGCAGTTTAGGCTCACGCAGTATGGACCGAGGATGATTAGTTAAGGTTATCACAGTATGGACTGAGGCTGAGCAGTTAGGGGTTTTGCGATGTGGACTGAGGTTGAGTAGTTTTGGGTCATGCAGGGTGTACCGAGGCTGATTAGTTTAGGGTCATGCAGTATGGACCAAGGCTAGCAGTTTAGGTTCATGCAGTTTGGACTGAGGTTGAGTAGTTTTGGGTCATGCAGTGTGTACCGAGGCTGATTAGTTTAGGGTCATGCGGTATGGATCGAGGCTAGCAGTTTAGGTTTATGCAGTTTGGACTGAGGTTGCACAGTGTAGGGTTATGCAGTCTGGTCCGAGGCCGAGCTACTTTGGGTCATTCATAATGGATAGAGGCTGAACAGTTTGGGTTCATGGAGTGTGGACCGAAGCTGAGTAGTTTTGGGTCATGCACTGTGGACGGAGGCTGGGCATTTTAGGATCAGGCAATATGGACCGAGGTCGAGCAGTTTAGTGTTATATAGTATGGACTGAGGCTGACCTTTTAAGAATCATGTAGTATGGAGCGAGGCAGAGATCTTGAGTCATGTAGTTTGGACGGAGGATGAGCAGTGTAGGGTCATGCAGAATGGATCGAGGCGGAGTAGTTTAGGGTCTTGCAATATGGACCGAGGCTGAGAAGTTTAGGGTCAGGTAGTTTGGACCAAGCCTGAGAGAATTAGGGTCATGCAGTCTAGACCAAGGCTGAACAATTTATGGTCATGCAGTATGGACAGAGATTGAGCAGTGTACGGTCACACAAAATAGACCAAGGATGGGCAGTTTTGAGTCATGCAGTATGGATCCAAGCTGAGCACTTTAGGGCCTTGCTGTTTGGTTCAAGGCTGAGAAGTTTATGATCATGCCGTACGGATCGAGGCTAAGCAGTTTAGGGTCATGAAGTGCGGACCGCGGCGGAGCTATTTAGGGTCATGCAGTATGGGACGAGGCAGAGCACTTTAGTGTCATGCAGTATGGACAGAGGCTGAGCTGTTTAGTGTCTTGCATTATTGACCAAGGTTGAGCAGTTTAGGGTCACGTAGTATGGACCGAGGCTAAGCAATTTAAGGTCATGCAATATGGACCGAGGCTGAGTCGTTTAGAGTTACACAGTATGGACTAAGGCTGAGTAGATTAGGGTCATGCAGTAAGAACCGAGGCTGAGCAGTTAAGGGTTGTGTGGCATGGATCGATGCTGAGCAGTTTAGGGTCTTGCAGTATGGACTGAGCCTGAGTGGTTTAGGGTCATGCAGTATGGACTGAGCTAGAGATGATTAGGGTCATGCGGTATGGACCAAGCTTAAGAAATTCAAGGTCATGCAGTATGGTTTGAGTCTGAACACGATAAGGTCATGCATTATGGAACAAGGCTGAGCAGTTTAAGGTCATGCAGTTCGGACCGAGCTTGAGTAGTTTAGGGTCATGCAATATGGACCGAAGATAAGCAGTTTACGGTCATGCCGAATGATACGAGGCTGAGAAATTTTAGGTCATGCAAAATGAACAGAGCCAGAGCAGTCTAGGGTCATGTAGTACGGACCGAGGGTGTGCAATTTTGGGTCATGCAGTATTGACCGAGGCTGAACAGTTTTTGGTCATGCAGTATATACCGAAGTTGAGCAGTTTAGGGTCATGCAGTATTGAGTTTCCGAACATACGGTACGGACCTAGGCTGAGAACTTTAGGGACATGCAGTATGGGTTGAGGTTGTGCAGTTCATGGCCAAGTAGTGTCGACCTAGGCTTAGCAGTATAGGGTCATGCCATATGGACTGAGGCTGAGGAGTTTAGGGTCTTGCAGTATGGACCTTGGCTGAGTAGTTAAGGGTCAAGCAATATGGTCCGAGGCGGAGCTGTTTAGGGTCATACTGTATGGACCGAGGCTGAGCTGTTTAGGGTCATCCAGTATGGACCGAGGCCGAGTGGTTTAGGGTAATGCATTACGGACCGGGGCTGAGGAGTTTAGGGTCATACAATCTAGACCGAGGCTGAATAGTTTAGCATCATGCAATATGGACCGAGGCTGAGCAGTTTAGGGTCAAGCAGTCTAGACTGAGGCTGAACAGTTTAGGGCCATGCAGTATGTACCGTGGTTGAGCAGTGTAGGGTTGTGCAGAATGGAATGAGGCTGAACAGTTTAGGGTCATGTAGTATGGATCATGGCTGAGAACTTTAGGGACTTGCAGTTTCTTCCGAGGCTGAGCATTTTACGGTCATGCCGGATGAACCGAGGCTAAACAATTTAGGGACATGCAACCAGGGCCACGACTGAGCTCTTTCGGGTCATGCAGTATGGACCAAGGATAACCACTGTAGTGTCATGCACTATGGACTGAGACTGAGCAGTTTTGGGTCATGCAGTACGGACCGAGCATCAGAAGTTTACTGTCATGCTGAATGGTACGATGCTGAAAAGTTAATGGTCACTCATTATGAACTGAGAGTGAGTAGTTTAGGGTCATACAGTAGGGACTAAGGCTGAGCAGTATGGGGTGAGGCAGTATGGACCGAGGCTGACCAGTCTAGGGTCATGCAGTATGGATCGAAGCTGAGTAGTTTAGAGTCATGTAGTAGATAGAGGCTGAGCACCTTAGGGTCATGCAGTATGGTACAACGCTTAGCAGTTTAGGGTCTTATAGTACAGACCGAGGCTGAGCAGTTCACGACCAGGTACTGTTGAGCTAGTCATAGCAGTTTTGGTGTCATGCATTATGGACCGAGGCTGAGCAGTTTAGGGTCACGCAATATGGACCGAGGCAGAATAGTTTAAGTACTGGTAGTATGGACCTACGCTAACCTGTTTACGATCATTCAATCTGGATCGAGGCTGTGCAATTTAGGTTCATGCAGTATGGAACGAGGCTGAGCAGTTCAGGGTCATGCAATATGTACCGAGGCTGAGCAGTTTACGGTAATGAAGTATGGGTCGAGGCTGAGAAGTTAGGGGTTATGCAGTATGGACCGAGGACGAGCTGTTAGGGGTTATGCAGTAATGACTGAGGTTGAGTAGTTTAGTTTAGTGCAATATGGGCCAAGGTTGAGAAGTTTAGCGTCATGAAGTATTGATTGAGGTAGAGCAGTTTCTGTTCAGGTAGTATGGACCTACGCTGAGCAATTTAGGGTCATGCGGTTTTGACTGAGGCTGAGTAGTTTAGGGTCATGCATTTGGGACCGAGGTTGAGCAGTTTAGGGTCATTCATTGTGTATCGAAGCTGAGCAGTTTAGAATCATGTAGTGTGGAACGAGGCTGAGCTGTTTTGGGTCATTCAATATGGATCAAGGCTGAGTAGTTTAGGGTCATGCAGAATAAATCAAGGCTGAGCAGTTGAGTGTCATGTTGTATGGACCAAGGCTGAGCAGGTTTGGGTCTTACAGTATGGACCTAGGCTGAGATGTTTAGGGTCATACAGTATGGACCGATGCTGAGCAGTTTAGGGTCATGAAGTATGGACCGAGGCTGAGTAGTTTAGGGTAATGCAGTATGGACCAAGGCTGAGCAATTTAGGGTGATTGGGTATGGGCCGAGGGTGAGCAGTTTAGGGCCTGACTTTATGGATCGAGGCTAAGAAGGTTAGTGTCATACAGTATGGACCTAGACTGAGCAGTTTATGATAATGAAGTATGGACCGAGACTGGGCAATTAGTGGTTATGCAGTATGGACCGAGGCCTACCACTTAGGGGTTATACGGGATGAACGGCGGTTGAGCAATTTAAGGTCAAGCAACGTGGGCCAAGGCTGAGAAGTTTAGGGTCATACAATAAGGACTGAGGCAGAGCAGTTTAGTGTCATGCAGTATGGACCGAGGCTGAACAGTTTAGGATCATGTGGTTTTGACCAAGTCTGAGCAGTTTTAGGTTCATGCAGAGTGGACTTATGTTGCGATGTATAGGTTCATGCACAATGGACCGAGGCCGAGCAGATCAGGGTCATTTAGTATGGATCGAGGCTGAGCAGTTTAGGGTCATTCAGTGTTGATCGAAGCTAAACAGTTTAGGATCATGCAGTGTGGACTGAGGCTGAGCAGTTTTGGGTCATTCAGTATGGATCGAGGCTGAGCAGTTAAAGGTTATGCAGTATGGACCGAGGCTGAACTGTAAAGAATCATGTAGAATGGACCGAGGAATAGCAATTTAATCATGTAGTATGGACCGAGGCTGAGCAGTTTAGGGTCGTGCTGTAAGGACCGAGGTTGAGCAGTTTAGGGACCAGTAGTATGGACCGAGGCTTAGTAGTTTATGGTCATGAATATGGACTGAGTCTGAGCAGTATAGGGTCATGCAGATTGGAGTGAGGCTGAGCAGTTTAGTGTCATGTTGTATGGACGGAGCCAGAGCATTATAAAGTCAACTAATATTGACCGAGGCTAAGCAGTTTAGGGTTAGCAAGTATGGATCGAGTCTGAGCAGTTTTGGGTCATGTTGAATAAATCGGGGCATAGCTGTTTAGGATCATGCAGTATAGACCGAGGCTGAGTAGTTTAAGGTGTTGCAGTATGGTAGGCTGAGATTTTTACTGAGGGTGAGAATTTTAGGGTCATACAGTATGGAATGAGGCTCCGCAGTTCATGGCCATGTAGTGTGGATCAAGGATTTGTAGTTTAGGGTCATGCATTATGGACCGAGGCTGAGCAATTGAGGGTCATGTAGAATAAATCGAGGCGGACCAGTTTAGCATCATGCAGTATGAACCAAGGCTGTGCAGTTTAGGGTCTTGCAGTATGGACCTAGGCAGAGATGTTTAGGGTCATGTAGTATGGATCGAGGTTAAGCAGTTTGGGGTCATGAAGTATGGACAGAGGCAGAGCAATTTAGGGTAATGCATTATGGACCAAGGCTGAGCAGTTTAGGGTCAGACGGTATGGGCCGAGGCTAACCAGTTTTAGGCCTTACATTATGGATGGAGGCTAAGCAAGTTTGGGTGACGCAATTTGAACCGAGGATGAGCAATTTTGGATAATGTAGTACGGACCGTGTCTGAGCAGTTAGTGGTAATGCAGTTTGGATAGAGGCCTAGTGATTAGGGGTTATGCAGGATGAACTGAGGTTGAGAAGTTTAGGGTCGTGCAGTGTGGGCCGAGGCTGAGAAGTTTATGGTCATGCAATAAGGACTGAGGCAGAGCAGTTTAGGGTCATGTAGCATGGACCGAGGCTGAGCAGTTTACGATCATGTGGTTTGGACCGAGTCTGAGCAATTTAGTTTCATGGAGTGTGAACTTATGTTGCGCTGTTTGGGGTCATGCATTATGGATGGAGGTTGAGCAGATTAGGGTTATTTAGTATGGATTGTGGCTGAGCAGTTTAGGGTCATGAAGTGTGGAGCGAGGATGAGCAGTTTTGGGTCTTGCAGTTTTGACCCAGGCTGAGCATTTTACGCTCATGCAGTATGGACTGAGACTGCACTGTTTTGGGTTATGCAGTTTTGACCGAGGCTGAACTGTTAAGAATCATGTAGTCTAGACCATGGGTGTGCAATTTAGTAATGTAGTATGGACCGAAGACTATCAATTTAGTCATGTAGTATGGATCACAGCTAAGCAGTTTATGGTCATGCCGTATGGATTGAGCTTGAGAAGTTTAATGTCTGGCACAATGGACCGAGGTTGAGCAGTTTAGGGCGTGCACTATGGACCGGGGTGAGCAGTTTAGGATTACGCCATATAGACCGAGGCTGAGCAGTTTAGGGTCATGTAGTATGGACTGAGGCTGAGTAGTTTAGGGTAATGCAATGTGGACCCAGGCTGAGCACTTTCGGGTCATGCAGTATGGCCCGAGGCAAAGCAGTTTAGAGTCTTGCAGTATGGAACGAGGCTGAGCAGTTCAGGGTTTATGCAGTATAGACCGAGGCCGAGCTGTTAGGGGCTATGCAATATGGATTGAGGCTGAGCAGTTTGGTGTCGTGCAGTATGGGTCGAGGCTGAGCCATTTAGGGTCATGCAATATGGACTAAGGCTTAGCAGTATAGGTTCAAGTAGTGTGGACCGAGGCTGAGAAATTTAGAGACATGCGGTTTTGACAGAGGATGAGCATTTTTTGTTCATGTCGTACAGACCGAGGTTGCACAGTTTAGGGTCATGCAATATGGAACAAGGCTGAGATGTTTTGGGTCGTTCAGTATGGATCGAGGCTGAGCAGTTTAGGGTCATGCATAATTAATCGAGGCTAAGTAGTTTAGCGTCATGTGGCATGGACAAAGGCTAAGCAGTTCACGGCCATGCAGAATGGACTTAGGCTGAGATGTTTAGGATCATGCATAGTGGTCCGAGGCTGAGCAGTTTAGGGTCATGAAGTATGGATCGAGGCTGAGTAGTTTAGGATAATGCAGTATGGACCAAGGCTGAGCAGTTTAGGGTCATGCGGTATGGGCTAAGGTTGAGCAGTTTAAGGCCTGACATTATGGATCGAGGCTAAGAAGGTTAGGGTCATGTAGTACAGACTAAGGCTGAGCAGTTTAGGATGATGCAGTAAGGATCGAGACTGAGCTGTTAATGGTTATGCAGTATGGACCGAGGCCTAGCATTTAAGGGTTATGTAAGATGGACTGAGGTTGAGCAGTGTGGGCCGAGGCTGAGAAGCTTAAGGCCATGCAATAAGGACTGAGGCAGAGCAGTCTAGGCTCATGCAGTACGGACCGAGGCTGAGCAGTTTAAGGGTCATGCAATTTGGACGGAGGGTGAGCAATTTAGGTTCATGCAGTGTGGACTTTGGTTGCGCAATTTAGGGTCATGCATTTTAGAACAAGGCTAAGCAGATTAGGGTTATGCTATGTGGATCGACGCTGAGCAGTTTAGGGTCACGTAGTGTAGACCGAGGGTAAGTAGTTTTGGGTCATGCAGTGTGAACTGAGGCTGAGCATTTTTGGCTCATGCTGTATAGACCGAGGCTGAGCAGTTTTGGGTTATGCAGTTTGGTCCGAGGCTGAACTGTTAAGAATCATGTAGTATGGACCGTGCCTGAGCAATTTAGTAGTGTAGTATGGACCGAGGACGAGCAATTTAGTCACGTAGTATGGACCGAAGCTGAGCAGTTTATGATCATGCAGTATGGACCGCTCTTGGGAAGTTTAGTGTCCGGTACTATGCAGCGAGGCTAAGCAGTTTAAGGTCTCATAGTATGGACCGATGTTGAGCAGTTTAAGGTCATGCAGTATAGACCGAGGCTAAGCAGTTTAGCGTCATGTAGTATCGACCGAGGGTGAGTAGTTTAGGGTAATGCTGTATGGACCGAGGCTGAGTGCTTTAGGGTCTTGCAGTATGGGCCGAGGCTGAGCAGTTTAGGGTCTTGCAGTTTGGAACAACGCTAAGCAGTTCAGAGGTTATGCAGTATCGACCGTAGTCGACCAGTTAGGGGTCATCCAGTATGGACGTCTGAGCAGTTTGGGGTCGTGTAGTATGGGCCGAGGATAGGAAGTTTGGGGTCATGTAGTATGGACTGAGGAAGCGTAGTTTAGGGCCATGCTGTATGGACCGAGGCTGAGCAGCATAGGTTCATGCGGTTTAGACCGAGGCTTTGATGTTTAGTTCATGCAGTGTGGATTGAGGCTGTGCAGTTTAGGGTCATGCATTATGGTCCGAGGCTGAGTAGTTTAGGGTCATGCAGTATGGACAAAGGCTGAGCACTTTTGGGTCTTGCGGTACAGCCCGAGGCTGACCAGTTTAAGGTCGTGTACTAAGGACCGAGGTTCTGTAGTTTACGGTAATGCAGCATGGACCGAGGCTGAGCACTTAAGGGTTATGCACTATTGATCGAGACTAAGCAGTTTAGGGTTTTGCACTATGGAAGGAGGTTGAACAATTCTAGCATTATGCAGTATAGATCGAGGCCGAGCAGTTAGGGGTTATGCAGCATGGACTGAGGTTGAGCAGGTTGGGGTCGTGCTGGACGGGCCGAGGCTGAGACGTTTAGGGTCATGCAATATGGACTGAGGTAGAGCAGTTTATGTTCAGGTAGTATGGACTGAGGCTGAGTAGTTTAGGGTCATGCTGTTTTGACCGAGGCTAAGCAGTTTAAGTTCATATAGCGTGGACAAAGGTTGCACAGATTAGGGTCATGCATTAGGGACCGAGGCTGAGTAGTTTAGGGTCATTAGTTGTGGATCGAAGCTGAGCAGTTTCGGATCATGCAGTGTGGAACGAGGCTGAGCTATTTTTGGGTCATTCAGTATGGATCAAGGCCGAGCAGCTTAGGGTCATGTAGAATAAATTGAGGCTGAGCAGTTTAGCGTCATGTTGTATGGACCATGGTTAAGCAGTTTAGGGTCTTGCAGTATGGACCTAGGCTGAGATGTTTAGGGTCATAAAGTATGGACCGAGGGGAAGCCGTATAGGGTTATGAAGTATGGATCGAGGCTGAGTAGTTTTGGGTAATGCAATATGGACCAAGGCTGAGCAGTTTTGGGTGATACGGAACGGGCCGAAGCTGAGCAGTTTAGGGATTGACATTATGGATCGAGGCTAAGAAGTTAGGGTCATGCAGTATCGACCGAGACTGAGCAGATTATGATAATGTGGTATGGACTGAGGCTGAGCAATTAGTGGTTATGCAGTAAGGGCCGAGGCCTAGCACTTAGGGGTTATACAGGATGGACTGAGGTTGAGCAGTTTAAGGTCGTGCAGCGTGGGCCGAGGCTGAGAAGTCTAAGGTCATGCAATAATGTCTACGTAAGAGCAGTTTAGGGTCGTGCAATATCGATCGAGGTTGAGCAGTTTTAGATCTTGCTGTTTGGACGGAGTCTGAGCAGTTTAAGTTCATGCAGTGTGGACTTATGTTGCACTGTTTAGGGTCATGTAATATGGACCGAGGCTGAGCTGATTAGGGTTATTTAGTATCGATCGAGGCTGAACAGTTTAGGGTCATGCAGTGTGGACCCAGGCTGAGCATTTTATGCTCATCCAGTATGGACCGAGACTGAGCCATTTTGCGTTACGCAGTTTTGCTCCAGGCTGAACTGTTAAGAATCATGTAATATGGACCATGGATGAGCAATTTAGTAATGTAGTACTGACCGAAGACTAGCATTTTAGTCATGCAGTCTGGACCAAAGCTAAGCAGATTGTGGTCATGCCGTATGGACCGAGCTTCAGCAAGGGACCGAGCTTGAGCTGTTTAGGGTCATGCACTATGGACCGATCTTGAGCAGTTTAGGGTTATGAAGTATAGACCGAGGCTGAGCAGTTCAGGGTCATGTAATATGGACCGAGGCTGAGTAGTTTAGGGTAACGCAGTATGGACCGAGGCTGAGCACTTTAAGGTCATGCAGTATGGGCCGAGGCAGAGCAGTTTAGGGTCTTTCAGTATGGAAGGAGGCTGAGCAGTTAGGGCTTATGCAGTATGGGCTGAAGTGGAGCAGTCTGGGGTCGTGCAGTATGGGCCGACGCTGAGATGTTTAGGGTCACGCAGTATGGACTGAGGCAAAGCTATTTAGGTTCAAGTAGTAAGGACCGAGGTGGAGCAGTTGAGGGAGATGCGATTTTGACCGAGGCTGGGCAGTTTTGGTTCAAGTAGCACGGACCGAGGTTGCATAGTTTTGGGTCATGCATTATGGAACGAGGCTGAGCTATTTTTGGTCATTCAGTATGGATTGAGGCAGAGCAATTAGGGTCATGCAGAATAAATCGAGGCTAAGCAGTTTAATGTCATGTAGTATGGACCAAGGATTAGCAGTTTACGGTCTTGCAGTATGGGCCTAGGCTGAGATGTTTGGGGTCATGCACTATGGACCGCGGCTGAGCAGTTTAGGGTCATGAAGTATGGATCGAGGCTGAGTAGTTTAAGGTAATGCAGTACGGACCATGGCTAAGCAATTTAGGATCATGCGGTATGGGCCGAGGCTGAGTAGTTTAGGATCATGCGGTATGGACCAAGGCTAAGCAGGTTAGGGTCATGCAGAATGGATCGAGGCTCAGTAGTTTTGGATAATGTAGTATGGACAGAAACTGAGCAGTTAGCGGTTATGCGGTATGGACCGAGGCCTAGCACTTTGGGGCTATGCAAGATGGACTAAGCTCGAGCAGTTTAAGGTCATGCAGCGTGGGCCGAGGCTTAGAAGTCGAGGGTCTTGCAATAAGGAGTGAAGCATAACAGTCTAGGGTCATGCAGTATGGACCGTGGCTGAGCAGTCAAGGGTCATGCATTAGAGACCAAGGCTGTGCAGTTTAGGGTCATTCAGTGTTGATCGATGCTGAACAGTTGAGGATCATGCAATGTGGATTGAGGTGAGCAGTTTTGGGCCATTCAGTATGGATTGAGGCAAAGCAGCAAAAGGTTATGCAGTATGAACCGAGGCTGAACTATTAAGAATCATGTAGACTGGACAGAGGTAGAGCAAATAAGTCATGTAGTATGGATTGAGGCTGAGCAATTTAGGGTCGGGCAGTATTGACCAAGGTTGAGCAGTTTAGGGTCCCGCAGTATGGATCGAGGCTTCATAATTTTGGGTCATGCAGTATGGACCGAGTCTGAGCAGTTTAGGGTCATGCAGATTGGACCGAGGCTGAGTAGTTTAAGGTGTTGCAATATGGGCCTAGGCTGAGATTTTTAGGGTCAGGCAGTATGCACCGAGGGTGAGCAATTTAGGGTCATGCAGTACGGAACGAGGCTGAGCAGTTCATGGCCATGTACTGTGGATTGAGGATTTGAAGGTTAGGGTCATGCATTATGGATCGAGGCAGAGCAGTTGAGGGTCATGCAGAATAAATCGAGGCTGACCAGTTTAGTGCCATGCAGTATGAACCAAGGCTGAGCAGTTTAGGGTCTTGCAGTATGGAGCTAGGCTGAGATGTTTAGGTTCATGCAGTATGGATTGAGGCTGAGCAGTTTCGAGTCTTGAAGTATGGACCGAGGCTGAGCAATTTAGGGTAATGCATTATGGACCAAAGTTGAACAGTTTAGGGTCATGCGGTATGGGCCGAGGCTAAGCAGTTTAGGGCCTTACATTATGGAACGACGCTAAGCAGGTTAGGATCATGCAGTATGGATCGAGGCTGAGCAGTTTAGAATAATGTAGTATGGACCGAGACTAAATAGTTAGTGGTAATGCAGTATGGACCGAGGCCTAGCAGTTAGGGGTTATGCTGGATGGACTGAGGTTGAGTTATTTAGGGCCGTGCAGTGTGGGCCGAGGCTGAGAAGTTTAGGGTCATGCAATAAGGACTGAGGCAATGCAGTTTAGGGTGATGTAACATGGACGGAGGCTGAGCAATTTAGGATCATGTGCTTTGGATTGAGTCTGAGCAGTTTAGGTTCATGTTGTGTGGATTTATGTCACACTGTTTAGGGTCATGCATTATGGACCGAGGCTGAGCAGATTAGGGTTATTTAGTACGTATCAAGGCTGAGCAGTTTAGGATCAAGCAGTGTGGACTGAGGCTGAGCAGTATTGGGTCATGCAGTGTGGACCGAGGCTGAGTATTTTACGCTCATGCAGTATGGACCAAGACTGAGCCGTTTTTGGTTATGCAGTTTTGACCGATGCTGAACTCTTAAAAGTCATGTGGTATGGACGGTGGCTGAGCAATTTAGTAATGTAGTATGGGCCGAAGACTAGCAATTTAGTCATGCAGTATGGACCAAAGTTAAGCAGTTTTTGATCATGCCGTATGGATCGAGCTTGAGCAGTTTAATGTCTTGCACAAATGGACCAAGGCCGAGCAGTTTAAGGTCATGCACCATGGACCAAATGTTGAGCAAATTAGGATTTTTCATTAAAGATCGAAGCTGAGCAGTTTAGGGTCATGTAATATGGACCGCGGCTGAGTAGTTTTAGGTAATGCAGTATGGACCGAAGCTGAGCACTTTTGGGTCATGCAGTATGGTCCGAGGCAGAGCAGTTTAGGGTCTCGCAGTATGGCATGAGGCTGAGCAGTTCCAGGGTTATGTAGTATGGATCGAGGCCGAGCAGTTAGGGGTTATCCAATATGGACTGAGGTTGAGCAGTTTGGGGTCGTGCAGTAAGGGCCAAGGCTGAGACTTTTAGGGTCATGCAGTATGGACTAAGGCAGAGTAGTTTAGGTTCAAGTAGTATGGACTGAGGCTGACCAGTTTAGGGACATGCGATTTTGACCGAGGCAGAGCAGTTTTAGTTCATGAAGTATGGTCCTAAGTTGTGCTGTTTAGGGTCATGCAATATGGAATGAGGCTGAGCTGTTTGGGGTCATTCAGTATGGATCGAGGCTGAGCAGTTTAGGGTTATGTAGAATAAACCGAGGCTGAGCAGTTTAGCGTCAAGTAGTATGGATCAAGGCTAAGCAGTTTACGGTCTTACAGTATGAGCCTAGGCTGAGATATTTAGGGTCATGGAGAAAGGACCGAGGCCGAGCAGTTTAGGTCTTGAAATATGGATCAAGGCTGAGTAGTTTAGGGTAATGAAGTATGGACCAAGGCTGAGCAGTTTAGGGTCAAGCAGTGTTGACCAAGGCTAAGACGTTTAGGATAATGTCGTATGGACTGAGACAGGGCAGTTTAGGATATTGTAGTATGGATCAACACTGAGTAGTTAGTGGTCACGCAGTATGGACGGAGGCTGAGCGTTTTAGTCTCATGCAGTACGGGCCGAGGCTGAGAAGTTTTGGGCTATGCAGTAATGACCGAGGCTGAACTTTTAAGAATCATGTAGTATGTAGCGTGGCTGAGCACTTTTGTAATGTAGTATGGACCGAGGACGAGCAATTTAGTCATGTAGTATGGATTGAAGCTGAGCAGTTTATGGTCATGCAGTATGGACTGTGCTTGAGAAGTTTAGTGTCCGGCAGTATGGACCAAGGCTGAGCAGTTTGGGGTCATGTTATATGGGCCGAGGCTGGGAAGTCTAGGGTCATGCAGTATGGACTAAGGCAAAGTTGTTTAAGGTCATGCAGTATGGACCGAGGCTGAGAAGCATAGGGTCATGCGGTTAAGACCGACGCTGAGATGTTTAGTTTCATGTTGTGTGGACTGATGCTTTTTCAGCTTAAGGTCATGCAGTATGGACTGAGGCTGAGTAGTTTAGGGTCATGCACTATGGATCGAGGCTGAACACTTTTGGGTCATGTAGTATGGACCGAGGCTGAGATGTTCATTGCCATGTAGTGTGGACCGAGGCTGAGCAGTTTAGGGTCTCGCAATATAAATCGAGGCTGGTCAGTTTAGGGTAATGCCGTATGTGCCGAGGCTGAGTAGTTTAGGGTAATGCAGTATGGACTGATGTTGAGCAGTTTAGGGTCATACAGTATAGACCGAGGCCGAGTAGTTTAGGGTCATGTAGTATGGACCGAGGCTGAGTAGTTTAGGGTGATGCGATACAGACCGAGGCTGAGCACTTTAGGATCATGCAGTATGGCCTGAGGCAGAGAAGTTTAGAATCTTGCAGTATGGAATGAGGCTGAGCAGTTCAAGGGTTATGCAGTATGGACCGAGGCCGAGCAGTTATGGGTTATGCAGTATGGACTGAGGTTGAGCAGTTTGGGGTCGTACAGTAAGGGCCGAGGTTGAGACGTTTAGGGTCATGCAGTATGGACTGAGGTAGAGCAGCTTAGGTTCAAGTAGTATGGACCGAGGCTAACCAGTTTAGGGACATGCGATTTTGACTGAGGCGGAGCAGTCTTGGTTCGTGCAGTGTGGACCGAGGTTGCGCAGTTTAGGGTTATGCATTAGAAACCGAGGTTGAGAAGTTTAGGGTCATTGAGTGTGGATCGAAGCGGAACAGTTTAGGATCATGCAGTGTGGAACGAGGCTGAGCTATTTTGGGTCATTCAGTATGGATCAAGGCTGAGTAGTTTAGGGTCATACATAATAAATCGAGGTTGAGCAGTTTAGCATCATGTAATATGGACCAAGGCTAAGCAGTTTAAGGCCTGATATTATGGATAAGAAGGTTGGGGTCATGTAGTATGGACTGAGACTGAGCAGTTTAGGCTAATGTAGTATGGACCGAGACTTAGCAGTTAGTGGTTTTGCAGTATGGACCAAGGCCTAGCACTTAGGGGTTATGCAGGATAGACTGAGGTTGAGCAGTTTAAGGTCGTGCAGCATGGGCCGAGGTGGAAAAGATTAGGGTCATGTAATAAGGACTGAGGTAGAGCAGTCAAGTGTCATGCAGTATGAACCGAGGCTGTGCAGTTTAGGGTCATGCGGTTCGGACCAAGGCTGAGCAGTTTAGGTTCATGCATTGTGGACTTCAGTTGGGCAATTTAGGGTCATGCATTATGGACTGAGGCTGAGCAGATTAGGGTTAAGTAGTATGGATCAAGGCTGAGCAGTTTAGGGTCATGTAGTGCAGGCCCCAGCTGAGTAGTTTTGAGTCATGCCGAATGAATCGAGGCTAAGCCTTTTAGGCTCATGCAGTATGGAATGAGGCTGAGCAGTTTTGAGTTATGCAGTTTGGACCGAGGCTGAACTGTTAAGAATCATGTAATATGGACTGTGGCTGAGCAATTTTGTACTGTAGTATGGACCGAGGACAAGCAATTTAGTCATGTGGTTTGGACCGTAGCTGTGCAGTTTATGGTCATGCAGTATGGATTGCGCTTGAGCAGTTTAGTGTCTTGCACAATGAACCGAGGCTGAGCAGTTTAAGGTCATGCAGTATGCACCGATGTTGACTAATTTAAGATCATGTAGTATAGACCGAGGCTGAGCAGTTTAGGGTCATGTAGTATGGACCGAGGCTGAGTAGTTTTGGGTAATGTAGTATGAACCGAGGTGAGCACTTTTGGGTCATCCAGTATGGGCTGAGGCTGAGCAGTTTAGGGTCTTGTAGTATGGAACAAGGCTGAGCAGTTTAGGGGTTATGCAATATAGATCGAGGCCAAGCAGTTATGGGTTATGCAGTATGGATCGAGTCTGAGCAGTTTGGGGTCGAGCAGTATGGGCCGAGGTTGAGAAGTTTAGGGTCATGCAGAATGGACTGAGGTAGAGCAGTTTTGGGTCATGGAGTATGGACCGAGTCTGAGCAGCTTAGGGTCTTGCGGTTTGAACCGAGGCTGAGAGGTTTAGATTCATGCAGTGTGGACTTAGGTTGTGCAATTTAGGGTCATGCATTATTGACCGAGGCTGAGTAGTTTAGTGTCATGCAGTATGGACCAAGGCTGAGCACATTTGAGCCATGTAGTATGGACCGAGGCTGAGCAGTTTACATACCTATAGTATGGACTGAGGCTGAGCGGTTCATGGCCATGTCGTGTGGCTCGAGGCGGAGCAGTTTAGGGTCATGCAATATAAATCGAGGCGGGTCAACTTAAGGTCTGGCCGTATGGACCTTGGCTGAGCAGTATAGGGTATTGCGGTATGGACGTTGGCTGAGCTGTTTAGGGTCATGCAGTACGGATCGAGACTGAGCAGTATTTGGCCATGCAGCATGGAATGAGGCGGAGCAGCTTAAGGTCATGCAATAGGGACCGAGGCTGAGCAGTTTAGGGTAATGAAGTATGGACCAAGCCTGAGAAGTTTAGGGTAATGAAATATGGACCGAGGCTGAGCAGTTAACGGTTATGGAGGATGGCCCGAGGCCGAGGAGTTAGGGGTTATGCAGTACGAACTGAGGTTGAGCAGTTTGGGGTCGTGCCGTATGGGTCGAGGCAGAGTAGTTTAGGGTCATCTTGTTTGGACGAAGGCTGAGCAGTTTAGGTTCATGCACTATGGACTGAGGTCGCGCAGTTTAGTATCATGCATTATGGATCTAGGGGGAGCGGTTTAGGGTCATCAAGTATGGACCGAGGCTTAGTAGTTTAGGGTCATGCAGTATGGACCGAGCCTGAGCAATTTAGGGTCACGTTGTATGGACCGAGGCTGAGCAATTTGGAGTCATATTGTACTGACCGAGCCTTAAAATTTTAGGGTCATGCAATATTGATCAAGGCCGAGCAGTATAGCGTCACGTAGTATGGACCGGGGCTGAGCAGCTTAGGGTCTTGCCGTACCGACCGAGCCTGAGTAGTTAAGGGACATGCAGTACGGACCAAGGCTGAGATATTTAGGGTCATTAAGTATGGACCGAGGCTGAGCAGTTTATGGTCATGCTGTCTAGGCCGAGGCAGAGCAGTATAGGTTCATGCAATGAGGACCGAGGATGAGAAGTTTAGAGTCATGCAGTATGGACCGAGGCGAGCAGTTTAGGGTCATGCAATATGGACGGAGGCTAAGAAGTTTATGGTCATGTCGTGTGGACCGAGGCTTTGCAATTTTGGATCATGCATTATGGACTGAGGATGAAAAGTTTAGGGTCATGCACTACTGACCGAGGCTATGCTGTTTAGGGTCATGTGGTATGGACAGAGGGTACGCACATTAGGGTTTTGCAGAATGGACCGAGGCTGAGTAAGTAAGGTCATCCAGTATGGTCCGAGGCTGAACAGTTGAGTGTCATGCCATATGGACCACGGATGAGCGGTTTAAGGTCATGCAGTGCTCACCGAGGCTAAGCTCTTTTGTGTCATATAGTATGGACCGAGGCTAAGCAGTTTAGGGTCATGCAGTAAGGACCGAGCTTGAGCAGTTTAGGGTCATACAGTATGGACCGAGGCTGAGCATTTCAAGGTCATGCAGTGTGGATCAAGGCGGAGGAGTATAGGGTTATGCAGTATGGATTGAGGCTTAACGGTTAAGGATCATGTAGTATGGACCGAGTTTGAGAAATTTAGTCATGTAGTACGGATCGAGGCTGAGAAGTTTTAGGTCATGCAGTATGGACCGAGCTTGAGCAGTTTATGGTTCGACAGTATGGACCACGGCTGAGCAGTTTAGGGTCATCCAGTACGGACCGAATCAGAGCAGTTTAGGTTCATGCAGCATAGACAGAGGCTGAGCAGTTTAGGGTCATGCAGCATGGACCGAACTTGCGCATTTTAGGATCATGCAATATGGACCGAAGCTGAGCAGTTTAAGGACTTGCAATACGGACTGAGCCTGCATAGTTTAGGGTAATGCAGTCTGGATCGAGGATGAGCAGTTTAAGGTCATTCAGTATGGACCAAGGCTGAGTAGTTTAGGTTCATGTTGTCTAGACCGAGCTTGAGAAGTTTAGAGTCATGTAATGTGGTCCGTGGCTGTGATGGTTAGGGTCATGCATTGTGGTCTGTGGCTTAGCATTATAGGGTCATGCATTATGGACCGAGGATGAGCAGTTTAGGGTCATGCATAATGGACTGAGGCTGTGCAGTTTAGGGTCACGCAGTATGGACCGAGGCTGAGCAGTTTAGGGTCATGCAGCATGCATCGAGGCTGAGTAGTTTAGCGTCATGCAGTGTGAACTGAGGCGGACGCGTTTAGGGTCGTGCAGTTTGGACCAACGTTGAGCAGTTTAGGGTCTTGTTGTATTAGTAAGCTAGAGTAATTTTAGGTCATGATGTATGGACCGAGGCTGAGAAGTTTATTGTCATTCATTATGAACAGAGGCTGAGCTGTTTAGTGTCACGCTGTCAAGACTGAGGTTGAGCAGTTGAGGGTCACGCAATGTTGACCGAGGCTGAGAAGTTTAGGGACATGCAGTGTGGACCAAGGCTGAGCAATTGAAGGTCATGTAGTATGGACCGAGGCTGAGCAGTTTATGGTCTTGCAATGTGTACCAAGATTAACAGTTTAGCGTCATGTATTATGGAACTAGGATGAGCAATTTAGGGTCATGCATTATGGACTGAGGCTGAGCTGTTTAGGGTCATGCAGCATGGAACGAGCTTGAGCAGTTTATGGTCATGCAGTATGGAACGAGGCTGAGCAGTTTATGGTCATGCCATGTGCACAGAGGCTTAGCAGTTTAGGGTCATGCATTTGGACCGAGGATGAGCAGTATAGGGTCATGCATTACGGACCAAGGCTATGCTGTTTAGGTTCATACAGTATGGATCGACACTGCGCAGTTTAGGGACATGTAGTCTGGATCGAGGCTGAACAATTTAGGGTCATGTAGTATGGATCGAGGCTGAGCAGTTTAGGTCATGCAGTATGGACCGTGGCTAAGCTATTGAGGGTCATGCAGTATGGAGCAGGGTTGAGCTGTCTAGGGTCATGCAGCACGGACCGAGGCTGAGCACTTTAGTGTTATGTAGTACGAACCGAAGTTGAGCAGTTTAGGGTCAGGCAGTATGGACCGAGCTTGAGAAGTTTAGGGTCATTCAGTATGGACCGAGGCTGAGCACTTTAGGGTCATGCAGTATGGATCGATGCGGAGCAGTTTAGGGTTTTGCAGTATGGGTCAAGGCTGAATGGTTAAGAATCATGTAGTATGGATTGAGAATGAAAAATTTTGTCATGTAATATGGACTGAGGCTGAGCAGTATAGGTTCATGCAGTATGGACAGAGGCTGAGCAGTTAGGGTCACACAGTGTGGACCGAGGCTGCGCATTTTTAGGCATGCAATATGGACCAAGGCTACGCAGTTTAGGGTAAGGTAGGACTGGCCTAGTCTAAGACTATGCAGTTAAGGGTCCTGGATTGTGGACCGAGGTTGACCAGTTTAGACTCCTGCAAAATGAACAGAGGCTGAGCAGGTTAGGTGCATGGAGTATAAATCGAGGTTGAGCAGTTTAGGGTCCTGCAGTATGGACCAAGGCTAAGCAGTTAAGGGTCTTGAAATATGGACCTAAACTATGCATATTAGGGTCATGTCGTAAGAACCGAGGCCGAGCATCATAGGGTTATGCGGTATGGAACGAGGATAAGTCGTTTAGGGTCACGCAGTATGGACCGAGGCTGAGTTGTTTTGGGTCATGCAGTATGAACCGAGGTTGAGCAGTTTAGGGTTGTGTAACATGGATCGAGGCTGAGAAGTTTAGTGTGTTACAATATCGACTGAGCCTGAGTGGTTTAGAGTCATGAAGTATGGACCGAGGCTGAGATGCCTAGGCTCAAGTGTAATGGACCGAGCTTGAGCAGTTTAAGGTCATGCATTATGGACCAAGTCTAAGAACTTTACAGTCATGCAGTATGGATAGAGGCTGAGCAAGTTAGGGTCATGCAGTATGAAAAGAGCTTGAGCAGTTTAGTGTCATGCAGTACGGATCGAGGATAAGCAGTTTACGGTCAGACCGAATGGTACGAAGCTAAGAAATTTTGTGTCATGCAGTATAGAAAGAGCATGAGAGGTTTAGGGTCATACAGTATGGACCGATGCTACGCAGTTTAGGGTCATACAGTATGGACCGAGGCTGAACAGTTTAGGGTCACGTTGTATGGACCGAGGTTGTGCAGTTTAGGGTCATGCAATATGGACCAAGGTTGAGTAGTTTCGGGTCATGCAGTATGGACCTAGGCGGAGCACTTTAAGGTTATGCAGTATGGACCGAGGTTGAGAAGTTCATGGCCATGTAGTGTGGATCGAGGCTTAGAAGTTTAGGGTCTTGCAGTATAAATTGAGGCTGAGAAAATTAGGGTCATGCAATATGGACTGAGGTTGAGCAGTTTAGGGTCTTGCAGTATGAACTTAGGCTGAGTAGTTAAGGGTCATGCAATATGGATCGAGACTTAGCAGTTTAGGGTCATGCAGTATAGACCGAGGATGAGAAGTTTAGGGTCATGTAGTATGGACCGAGGCTGAGTAGTTTACGATATTGCCTTATCAACCGAGGCTGACCAGTTTAGGGTCATGCATTATGGTCCGAGGCTGTGCAGTTTAGGGTCATGCGGTATGGACCGAGGCTGAGTAGTTTAGGGTCATGCAGTCTCGACCAAGGCCAAAATGTTGTGGGTCATGCATTATGTTTTCGAGGTTGAAAAGTGTAAGGTCGTACAGAATGGACAGAGGCAGAATAGTTTACAGTCATGTAGAATGGATCCAGGCTGAGCACTTTAGGGCCTTGCAGTTTGAGCCGAGGATGGGCAGTTTCCGGTCCTGCCATATGGACCAAGGCTAAAAAAATTTAGTGTCATGCAGTGAAGACCACGGGTGAAACATTTAAGGCCTTGCAGTAAGGACCAAGGCCGAGCACTTTTGTGTCATGAAGTATGAACCAAGGCTGAGCAGTTTCGGGTCATGCAGTATGGACAGAGCTTGAGAAGTTTACGGCCATGCCGAATGGTATGAGGATGAGAAATTAGGGACATGCAGTATGGACAGAAAGTGAGTAATTTAGAGTCATACAGTATGGACCGAGGCTGAGCAGTTTAGGGTCATGCAGTATGGACTGAGGCTGAGCAGTTTAGGGTCATGCAGTATGGACTAAGGCTGAGTAGTTTAGGGTCATGCAGTATGGACCGAGGCTGAGCACATTTGGGTCATGCAGTATGAACCGAGGCTCAGTAGTTTAGGGTCTTGTATTATTGATCGAGGCACAGCGGTTCAAGGCCAAGTATTGTGGACCAAGGCATAACAGTTTAGGGTCATGCATTATGGACCAAGGCCGGGCAGTTTAGGGTCATGCAGTATAAATCGAGGCTGATTAGTTTAGGGTCATGCAGTATGGACCGAGGTAGACTACTTTAGGGTCTGGTAGTATGGACCTAGGCTGAGCAGTTTAGGGCATGCAGTCTGGATCGAGGCTGTCCAATTTAGGATCATGCAGTAAGGAACGAGGCTGAGCAGTTTAGGGTTCTATGGTATGGATCGAGGTTGAGCTGTTAGGGGTTACGCAAAATGGACCGAGGCCGTGCAATTAGGGGTTATGCAGTACGGACTAAGGTTGAGTAATTTAGGGTCGTGCAGTATGGGCCGAGGCTGAGAAGTTTAGGGTGATGCCTTTTGGACTAAGGCAGAGCAGTTTAGGGTCATGTACTTTGGACTAAGGATGAGTTGTTTATTGTCATGTGATTTTGGCCGAGGCTGAGCAGTTTAGGTTCATGCAGTGTGGGCTGAGGTTGCCCAATTTAGGGTCATGGGGACCGAGGCTTAGAACTTTAGGGTCATTCACTGTGAATCAAAGCTGAGAAGTTTAGGATCATGCAGTGTGGACCGAGGCTGAGCCGTTTTGGGTCATTTAGTATTGATCAAGGCGTAGTAGTTAAAAGTGATGCAGTATGGACTAAGGCAGTACCGTTAAGACTCATGTAGAATGGACCGAGCCAGAGCAATTAAGTCATGTACTATGAATTGAGGCTGAGCAGTTTAAGGTCACGCAGTATGGACCGAGGTTGAGTAGTTTAGGGTCCGACAGTATGGACCAAGGCTTAGTAGTTTAGGGTCATGCATTATAGACCGAGGCTAAGCAGTTTAGGGTCATGCAATTTTGACCGAGGCTGAGACGTTTAGTGTCGTGTTGTACGGACCAAGCCTGAGCATTTTAGGGTCATGCAATATTGATCTAGGGTGAGCGGTTTAGCGTTAGGGAGGATGGACTAAGGTTGGGGCCGAGCAGTTTAGATTCTTGCATTGTGGACTAAAGCTGAGCAGTTTAGTAATGCAGTATGGATAGAGGCTAAGCAATTTAGGGCATGAAGTATAAATCGAGGCTGAGCCTTTTTGGGTCATGCAGTATGGACCGAGGCTGAGTAGTTAAGGGTTATAATATATGGAACTACTCTGAGACGTTTAGGGTCATGTAGTATGGACCAAGGCTGAGCAGTTTAGCGTCATGCAGTATGGACTGAGGCTGAGCCGTTTAGGGTCATGCATTATGATCAGAGCTTGAGCAGTTTAGGGTCATGCAGTATAAATTGAGCTTGAGCAGTTTAGGGTCATGCAGTATGGACCGAGGCTGAGCAGTTAAAGGTCTTGCAATATGGACCTAAGCTGAGCAGTTTAGGGTCATATATTATGGACCGAGGCTGAGCAACTTAGGGTCATGCAGTTTGGGCCGAGGCTGAGTTGTTTTTGGGTCACGCAGTATGGAACAAGGCTGAGTAGTTTAGTGTCGTGTAACATGGATTGTGGCAAAGCAATTTAGGGTCTTGCAGTAAGGACTGAGCCTGAGTGGTTTAGGGTCATGCAGCATGGACGGAGGCTGAGATGCTTATGGTCAAGTGGTATGGACCACGCATGAGCGGTTTAAAGTCATGCAGTATGGACCGAGTCTGAGCGCATTAAGGTCATGCGGTATGGACCGAGGTTGAGCAGTTTAGGGTCAAGCAGTATGGACCGAGCCTGAGCAGTTTAGGGTCAAGTAGTATGGACCGAGCATAAGCAGTTTTTGGTCATGTCGAATGGTACGAGGTTAAGCAGTTTTGGAACATGTAATATGGACAGAGCCAGAGTAGTTTAGGGTCATGTAGTATGAACTGAGGTTGCGGAGTTCATGGTCATGCAGCATGGACCGAGGTTGAGCAGTTTAGGGTCATGCAGTATGGACCATGGTTGAGTAGTTGAGGGTCATGCAGTATGGACTTAGGCGAAGCACTTTTAGATCTTGCACTATGGCTCGAGGTTGAGCATGTCTTGGCCAAGTAGTGTGGACAGAGGCTTAGAAGTTTAAGATCATGCGTTATAGATTGAGGCTGAGCAGTTTAGGGTCTTGCAATATAAATCGAGGCAAAGCAAATTAGGGTCATGCAATATTGACCGAGGCTGAGCAGTTTAAGGTCTTACAGTATGGACCTAAGCTAAGTAGTTAAGGGTCATGCATTATGGATCAAGGCTGAGCAGTTTAGGGTCATGCAGTATGGACCGAGGGTGAGAAGTTTAGGGTCATGCAGTATGGACTGAGGCTGAGTAGTTTAGGGTAATGCATTATGGACCAAGGCTGAGCAGATTAGGGTCATGCATTATGGTCCGGGGCTGTGCAGTTTAGGGTCATGCACTATGGACCGAGGCTGAGCAGCTTAGGGTCATGCAATATCGATCGAGGCTAAATAGTTTAGGGCCGTACAATATGTATCGAGGTTGAGCAGTGTAGGGTCGTGCAGAATGGACCTAGGCTGAACAGTTTAGGGTCATGTAGTATTGATCCAGGCTGAGCACTTGAAGGTCTTACAGTTTGGTCCGAGGCAGAGCAGTTTACGGTCATGCCATATGGATCGAGGCTAAACAATTTAGGGTGATGCAGTAGGAACCACGGCGGAGCTGTTTAAGGTCATGCAGTGTGGACCAAGGCTGAGCACTTTAGTGCCGTGCAGTATGGACCGAGGCTGAACGATACAGGGTCATGCAGTATGGATCAAGCTTGAGAAGCTTGCAGTCATGCCGAATGGTATAAGGCAAAGAAATTTAGGGTCATGCAATATGGACCGAGAGTGAGTAGTTTAGGGTCATACGGTGTGGGCTGGGGCTGAGCAGTTTAGGGTCATGCAGTATGGACCAAGGCTCAGCAGTTTGGGGTCTTGGAGTATGGACGGAGGTTGAGTCGCTTAGGGTCATGCAGTACCGACTGAGGCTGAGTAGCTTAGAGTCATGCAGTATGAACCGAGGCTGACCAGTTTAGGGTCGTGTATCACGAATTGAAGCAGTGAAGTTTATGGTTTGCAGTATGGACTGAGCTTGAGTGGTTTAGGGTCATGCGGCATTGATCGAGGCTGAGATGCTTATGGTTAAGCAGTAGGGACCGCACATAAGCATTTTAAGGTCAAGTAGTATGGATCGAGTCTTAGCACTTTAGGGTCATGCAGTATGGACCGAGGCTGAACAATTTAGGATCATGCAGTATGGACCGAGCTTGAGCAGTTTAGGGTCATGCATTATGAATCGAGGATAAACAGTTTACGGTCATGCCGAATGGTACGAGGCTGAGCAATTTTTGCTCATGCAGAATGGACAGAGTCAGAGCTGTTTATGGTCATGCAGTATGGACCAAGGCTGCGCAGTTTAGAGTCATGCAGTAAGGACTGAGGCTGAACAGTTTAGGGTCATGCAGTATGGACCGAGGTTGAGCAGTTTTGGGTCATGCAGTATGGACCGAGGTTGAGTAGTTTCGGGTATTGCTGTATGGACCTAAGCGGACCACTTTATTGTCATGCAGTATGAACTGAGGTTGAGCATTTCATGGCCAAGTAGTGTGGACCAAGGGTTAGCAGATTAAGGTCATGCGTTATGGTCTGAGGCCGAGCAGTTTAGGGTCATGCAGTATAAATCGAGGCTGAACAAATTAGGGTCATGCAATATTGACCGAGACTAAGTAGTTTAGTCTCTAGCAGTATGAACCTAGGCTGAGTAGTTATGGGTCATGCATTATGGATCAAGGCTGAGCAGTTTAGGGTCATGCAGTATGGACCGAAGCTGAGAGGTTTAGGGTCATGCAGTATGGACAGCGGCTGAGTAGTTTAGGGTAATGCATTATGGACCGAGGCTGTGCAATTTAGGGTCATGCTTTATGGTCCGAGGCTGTGCAGTTTAGGGTCATACAGTATGGACCGAGGCTGAGCAGTTTTGGGTCATGTAGTATCGATCGAGGTTGAATAGTTTAGGTTCATACAGTATGTACCTAGGTTGAGCAGTTTAGGGTCGTGCAGAGTGGACCGAGGCTAAACAGTTTAGGGTAATGTAATATGGATCCAGGCTGAGCACTTTAGGGTCTTGCAATTAGTTCCGAGGCTGAGTAGTTTACCGTCATGCCGTATGGATCGAGGATAAACAATTTATCATCATGCCGTAAGGACCACGACAGAGCTGTTGAAGGTCATGCCGTGTGGACCAAGGCGGAGCACTTTAGGGTCATGCGTTATGGACCGAGGCTGAGCAGTTGAAGGTCATGCGGTATGGATCGAGAGTGAGTAGTTTAGGGTCAAATAGTAAAAGCCGAGGCTGAGCAGTTTAGGGTCATGCAATATGGACCGAGGCAGAGTAGTTTAGGATGATGCAGTATTGACCGAGGCTAAGTAGTTTAGTTTCATGCAGTATGGATCGAGGCTATGCACATTTGGGTCATGCAGTATAGACCGAGGCTCAGCAGTTTTGTGTCTTTTAGTGTGGACTGAGGCTGAGCAGTTCATGGCCATGTACTGTGGACCAATGCATAGCAGTTTAAGTTCATGCATTATAGACCTAGGCCGAGCAGTTTAGGGTCATGCAATATTAATCGAGGCTGATCAGTTTAGGGTCATGCAATAAGGACAGAGACAGAGTAGTTTTGAGTATGGCGGTATGGAGCTAGGCTGAGCATTTTAGGGTCACGCAGTTCAGATCGAAGCTGCGTAATTTAGGGTCATGCAATATAGAATGAGGTTGAGCAGTACAGAGTCATGCAGTATGGACAGAGGCTGAGCAGTTTAAGGTAATTCAGTATGGACCGAGGCTGAGAAGTTAGGGGTTATGCAGTATGGACCAAGGCCGAGCAGTTAGGGGTTATGCTGTATATACTGAGGTTGAGTAGTTTAGGGTCGTGCAATATAGGCAAAGGCTCAGAAGTTTAGGGTCATGCAGAATGGACTCAGGTGGAACAGTTTAGGTTCATGTAGTATGGACCGAGGCTGAGCTATTTAGGGTCTTGCAGTTTTGGCAGAGGATGAGCAGTTTAGGTTCATGCATTGTGGGCTGAGGTTGCGCAGTTTAGGGTCATGCATTAGGGACCTAGGCTGAATAGTTTAGGGTCATACAGTTTTGACATAGGATGAGTAGTTTAGGTTCATGCAGTGTGGACTGAGGTTGTGCAGTTTAGCATGCATTAGGGATCGAGGCTGTGCAGTTTAGGGTCATTCAATGTGGATTGAAGCTGTGCTGTGTGGACCAAGGCTGAGCAGTTTTGGGTCATTCAGTATGGATTGAGGCTGAGAAGTTTAAGGTTATGCAGTATGGACCGAGGCAGAACTGTTAAGAATCATGTAGAATGGACCGAGGCAGAGCAATTAAGTCATGTCGTATGGACCGAAGCTGACCAGTTTAGGGTCGTGCAATATGGACCGAGGTTGAGCTGTTTAGGGTCCGGCAGTACGGACTGAGGCTTAGTAGTTTAGGGTCATGCAGTATGGATCAAGGCCGTACAGTTTACGGTCATGCAGTTTGGACCGAGGCTAAGCAGTTTAGTGTCATGCTGCATGGATCGAGCCGTACAATTTTAGGGTCATGCAATAGTGACCGAGGCTGAGCAGTTTAGAGTTAGGGAAGATGGACCGAGGTTAGGGATGAGCATTTTTGGTTCATGCATTGGGGACCAAGGCTGAGCAGTTAAGGGTCATGCAGTATGAAAAGAGGCTGAGCAATTTATGGTCATGAAGTACAAATCGAGGCTGAGCCGTTTTTGGTCATGCAGTGTGGATCGAGGAGGAGTAGTTAATATGGACCTACTTTGAGACGTTTAGGCTCCTGTAGTATGGACCGAGGCTGAGTAGTTTAGGGTCATGCAGTGTGGTCCGAGGCTGAGCAGTTTAGGGTTATGCAGTATAGAACGACGCTGAGTAGTTTAAGGTCATGCAGTATGAATTGAGGCTGAGTAGTTTATGGTCATGCAGTATGGATCGAGGCTGACCAGCTTAGGGTCTTGCAGTATGGACAAGGGCTGAGTAGTTTAGGGTCATGCAGCATGGCCGAGGTTGAGCAATTCAGGGTCATTAAGTATGGATCGAGGCTGAGTTTAGGGTCATCCTGTATTGACCAAGGCTAAGCAGTTAAAGGTCATGCAATGTGGACCGAGACTGAGATGTTTAGAGTCATGTAGTTTTCACCAAGGCTGAGCAGCATAAGGTCATGCAGTATGGACCGAGGCTGAGTAGTTCATGGTCATGTATTTTGGATCGTGTGGATCAAGGCCTTGCAGTTTACGGTCATGCATTCTGGACCGAGGCAGGGCAGTTTAGGGTCTTGCAATATGAACCGAGCCTGAGTAGTTTAAAGTCATTCAGTATGGACCGAGACTGAGCAGTTTAGGGTCATGCTGCCTAGACCAAGGCTAAGCCGTTTAGAGTCATGAAGAGTGGACCGAGGCCGGGCAAGTTAAGGGTCATGCAGTATGGACTGAGGATCAGCAGTTTAAGGTCATGCAGTATGGACAGAGGCTGAGCAATTTATGGCCATGCAGTGTTGATAAAGGCCTAGTTGTTCAGGTTCATGCATTATGGACCGGGGATGAGGAGTTTAGGGTCTTGCATTATGGGTCGCGGCTATGCAGTTTAGGGTCATGTAATATGGAACTTACTTGACAAATTTAGGGTCATGCAGTTCGGATCGAGGCTGAACAATTTAGGGTCATGCAGTATGGACCGAGGCTGAGCAGTTTAGGGTCATGCAGTTTAGAACGAGCTTGAGCAAGTTTTGGAACGGACTGAAGCTGAGCAGTGTAGGGTCATGCAGTTTGGTCCAAGGTTGAGCAGTTTACGGTGATGTCGTATGGACCGAGGCTAAGCAGTTTAGGGTCATGCAGTACGAACCGAGGTTGAGAACTTTAGGATCATCCAGTACGGACCGAGGCTGCGCTCTTTAGGGTCATGCACTATGGATTGAGCTTGAGTAGCTTAGGGTCATGCAGTATGGACCGAGGATGTACGGTTTTTGGTCATGGCGAATGGTTCAAGGCTACGCAATTTATGTTCATGCAGTATGCACCGAGCCTGAGAAGTTTTGGGTCATGCAAGATAGACCAAGGTTCGGCAGTTTAGGGTCATGCAGTATGGATTGAGGCTATGCAGTTTAGGGTCATGTCGTATGGACCGAGGCTGAGCAGTTTACGGACACGCAGTATAGACCGAGGCTGAGTAGTTCAGGGTCATGCATTATGGACTGAGGCAGAGCACTTAGGGTCATGCAGTTTGGACTGAGGTTGAGCAGTTTTGTGTCTTTTAGTATGGACCAAGACTTAGCAGTTCATGACCATGAGGTGTGGACCGAGGCACACAGTTTGGGATCATGCATTATGGACCTAGGCTAAGCAGTTTAGGGTCATGTAGTAGAAATCGAGGTTGAGCAGTTTAGGGTCATGCTGTATATATCTAGGCTGAACAGTTTAAGGTCTTGTAGTACAGATCTAGGTTGAGCCGTTTACGGTCATGCCATAAGGAGCTAGGCTGAGTAGTTTAGGGTAATGCAGTATCGAACGAGCCTGAGTAGTTCATGGCCATGTAGAGTGGTTCGAGGATTAGCCGTTTAGGGTCATGCATTATGGACCGAGGCTGAGCAGTCTAGGGATCAAGCCTGAGCAGTTTAGGGTCAAGCAGTATAAACCGATGCTGAGCTGTTTGGGGTCTTGAAATAAGAACCGAGGCTGACACCTTTAGGGTCTTGAAATATAGACCGATGCTAAGCAGTTTACATGCAGTATGGACCAAGACAGAGCAGTTTATGATCCTACAGTATGGACGGAGGATGAGTAGTTTTGGGTAATGTAGTAGAGACCGAGGCTGAGCAGTTTAGGTCATGCAGTGTGGACCGAGGCTGAACAATTTTGGGCCTTGCAGTAGGGACCGAGGCTGAGCAGTTTCAGCTCATGCAGTATGGATCGAGGCTAAGCAGCTTAGGGTAATTTGGTATGGACCGAGGATGAGCAGTTTAGGGTCATACAGTATGGATTGAGACTGAGCAGTTTAGGGTCATGCCATGTGGATCGAGGCTGAAATATTTAGGGCCATGTAGTATGCACCGAGGCTAAACAATTTGGGGTCATGCAGTTTGGACCGACGTCGAGCAGTTTATGGTCATGCAGTGTGGATCGAGGTTTAGCAATTTAGGTTCATGCCTATAGAAACCGGGCTGAGCTGTTAATGATCATGCAGTATGGATCGAGGCTGAGCACTTTAGGGTCATGCCGTATGGATCGAGGCTGAGAAGTTTAGGGTCATGCAGTCTGAACTAAGGTTGAAATGTTTAGGGTCACGTAGTATAGACCGAGGTTGAGCAGTTTAGGGTCATGAGTTATTGACCTAGCACGTACAGTTTAAGGTCTTGTAGTATGGGCCTAGGCTGAGCACTTTAGGGTTGTGCAGTTTGGACCGAGGCTGAGCAGTTTATGGTCATGTCGTATGGACCATGGCTAAGCAGTTTACGGTCATGCCGTATGTACTGAGGCTAAGAAGTTTAGGGTCATGCAGTATGGACCGAAGCTGTGCTGTTTAGGATCATGCATTATGGACCGAGGCTGAGCACTTTGGGGTCATGCAGTACGGACCAAGGCTGAGCACTTTAGGGTCATGCAGTATAGACTTAGCCTGAGAAGTTTTGGTACAGGCCATATGGATGGAGGCTAAGCACTTTAGGGTCATGCAATATGGTCCGACGCTGAGCAATTTAGGGTCATGCAGTTTGGATAGAGGATAGGCTGTCCAGGGTCATGCAGTTTGGACTGAGGCTGAGTAGTTTAAAGTAATGAAGTCTGGGCCGAGGCTGAACAGTTTGGGGTCATGCAGTATGGACTGAGGCTGAGCAGTTTAGGGTCATGCAGTTTGGACCGATGCGGATGCCGTACTGACTGTGGCTGAGTCGCTTACGATCATGCCTTATGGACCGAGGCTCAACAGTTTAAGGTCATGCTATATCGATTGATGCTGAGCTATTCAATGTCATGCATTATGGACCAAGGCTAAGCACTTTAGTGTCATGCATTATGGACCGAGGCTGAGGCGTTTAAGGTCATACAGTATAGACCGAGCATGAGAAGTCTAGGGTCAGGCAATATGGACTGAGGCTGAGCGCTTTAGGGTCATGTAGTATCGACCGATGCTATGCTTTTGTAGTATGGACCGAGGCTGAGCACTTTAGGGTCGTGCAGTACGGACCGAGGCTGAGCAGTTTGGGGACATGCAATATAGACCGAGCTTGTTTTGGGTCATGCAATATGGATTGAGGCTGAGCACTTTAGAGTTATGCAGTATGGTCCGAGGCTTTGCAGTTTATGGTCATGTAGTATGGACCTTGCTTAAGCAATTTAGGGTCATGCAGTATGGACCGAGGATGAGAAGTTTAAGGTCATGCAGTATGGACCGAGGCTGAGAAGTTTAGGGTCATGCAATATGTACCAAAGCTTTGAGTAGTTTGGGGTCATGCAGAATGGATCAAGGCTGAGCAGTTTGGGGTCATGCATCATGAAACGAGGTAGAGCAGTTTACGGTCAGGCAATATGGACCGAGGCTGAGCAGTTTATGGTCATGCGGTATGTTCTGAGGTAGAGCAGTTTAGGGTCTGACGGTATGGACTGAGGCTGGGCAGTTTAGGGTCATGCGATATGAACCAAGGCTGAGCAGTTTAGGGTCATGCAAAGTGGACTGAGGTTGCGCACGTTTAAGTCATGTTGTATGGATCGTGGCTGAGAAGTTTAGGTTCAATTAGTGTGATCCGAGGCTAAGCAGTTTAGGATCAGGTTGTGTGGACCACAACTGAGCAGTTTTGGGTCAAGCTGTATGGACCGAGGCTGAGCTTTTTCGTCTCTTGCAGTATGGACCGAGGCTAAGAAATTTAGGGTTTGCATTATTGACCAAGGCTGAACTGTTAAGAACCACGTAGTATCGACCGAGGCTGCTTAGCTCAGTCAAGTAGTGTGGATCGAGGCTGAGCAGCTAAGGGTGATGCAGTATGGACCAAGCTTGAGCAACTTCGGGTCCGGCAGTTTGGATCGAGGCAGAGAAGTATAAGGTCATGCAATATGGACTGAGGATATGCAGTTTAGAGTCATGCAGTCTGAACTGAGAGTGAGCAATTTACAGTCATGTTGTATGGACCGTGGCTGAGCCCTTTACAGTCATGCTGTATGGACCAAGGATGAGCAGTTTCCCGTGGTTGAGCCATTTACTGTCATGTCCTATGGACCAATGCTGAGCAGTTTAGGGTCATGCAAAATCAACCGATGCTGAGCTATTTAGGGTCATGTAGTATGGACCAATGCTGACCACTTTAGAGTCATGCAGTATGGACCGAGGCTGAGAACTTTAGGGTCATGCAGTATAGACCGAGCATGAGAAGTTTTTTGTCATGCAGTAGGGACTGAGGTTGAGCACTTTTGGTACACGCAGTATCGACTGATGCTAATGTTTTTAGGGTCATGCTGTATGGACCATGGCTGAGCACTTAGGGTCATGCCGTATGGACCGAGGCTGAGTAGTTTAGGGTCGTGCAGTACAGACCAAGCTTGAGAAGTTTAGGGTCATGCAATGTGGACTGATGCTGAGCACTTTAAGGTCATGCAGTATCGACCAATGCTGAGCTTTTAGGGTCATGCAGTATGGACCGAGGCTGAGCAGTTTCGGGTCATGCAATATGGACCGAGGCCTTGAGTAGTTTAGAGTCATGCAGCAAGGATCGAGGCTGAGCAGTTTGGGGTCATGCAGTATAGATTGAGGCTGAGCAGTATTGGGTCATGCAGTGTGGACTGATGCTGTGCAGTTAAGGGCCATGCAGCATGAAACGAGGCTGAGAAGTTTAGGGTCAAGCAATATGGAACGAGGCTGAGAAGTTTAGGGTCATGCAGTATGGACTAAGGCAGAGCAGTTTTGGGTGTGGCAGTATGGACAGAGGCTGGGCAGTTCAGGGTCATGCAATGTGGACTGAGATTGCGCAGTTTTGGATCATGATGTATGGATCGTGGATAAGCAGTTTAGGGTCAATCAGTATGGACCGAGGCTAAGCAGTTTAAGGTCATGTTGTGTGCAGCTTGGCCGAGCACTTTTGCATGCAGTAATGACTGAAGCTAAGCTTTTTTTCCTCTGGTAATATGGAACGAGGCTAAGCAGTTTAGCATTATGTAGTACTGACCAAGGCAGAATGGTTAAGAACCACGTAGTGTGGACCGAGGCTGCGTAATTAGTCAAGTACTTTGGACCGAGGTAGAGCAGTTTACCCACAGTATGGACCGAGGCTGAGAAGTATAACGTCATGCTGTATGGACCGAGTACGGGCAGTTTAGGGTTATGCAGTCCAGATCGACGCTGAACTGCTTCGGGACATGTAGTATGGTTCGAGGTCGAGAAGTTTGGGGTCATGCAGTGTGGACCGAGCCTGAGCAGTTTAGGTCATGCAGTATGGACCGAGGCTGAGAAGTTTGGGGTCATGCAGTTTGACCGAGGTTGAGCAGTTTACGGTCGTGCCATATGAACCATGGCTGAGCAGTTTACGGTCATGCCGTATGGACAGAGGCTGAGTAGTGCAGGGTCATGCAATATCCACGGATGCTGAGCTGTTTAAGGTCATGCAGTGTGGGCCGAGGCTGAGCACTTTATAATCGTGCAGCAAAGGCCGCGTTTGAGCAGTTTAGGGTCAACCAGCATGGATTGAGGCTGAGCACTTTAGGTTTATGCAGTATGGACATAGAGTGAGTAGTTTAGGGTCATGTACTATACAACGAGGATGAGAATTTTAGGGTCTAGCACTATGGACTGAGGCAGAGCAGTTTAGGGTCATGCAGTTTTGACCGAGGATAAGCTGTTAAGGGTCATGCAGTTTGGACCGAGGCTGAGCAGTTTAAGGCAATGAAGTCTCTAGCGAGGCTGAATAGTTTGGGGTCATGTAGAATGGATCTAGGCTGAGAGTTTAGGGTTAGGCAGTACGGAATGAACCTGAGCAGTTTAAGCTCATCCAGTATGTACTGAGGCTGAGTAGCTTCCTGCAGTTTGCACCGAGGCAGAGCAGTTTAAGGTCATGCCGTATGGACCGTGGCTGACCCGTTTACGGACATGCCGTATGGACCGAGGTTGAGCGGTTGAAGGTCATGCAGTATCGACTGATTCTGAGCTATTTAGGGTCATGCAGTGTGGACCGAGGCTGAGCACTTTAGAGTCTTGCAATATTGACCGAGGCTGAGGTGTTTATGGTCGTGCAGTATAGATCGAGCTTGAGAAGTTTAGGGTCATGCAGTATGGACTAAGGCTGAGCACTTTAGGGTCATGCACTATGGACCGAGGCTGAGCACTTTAGGGCCCTGCAGTATGGACCAACGCTAAGAAATTTAGAGTTACGTAGTATGGTCCGAGGCAGAGCAATTTAGGGTCATGTATTATGGACCTTACTTGAGCAGTTTAGGGTCATGCAATATGCACCTTGCTTGAGCAGTTTAGGGTCGTGCAGTATGGACCGAGGATGAGCTGTTTAGGGTCATGCAGTATGGATCGAGGATGAGCAGTTTAGGGTCATGCAGTACGAATCGAGGCTGAGCAGTTAAGTGCCATGCATCATGAAACGAGGCTGAGCAATTTAGGTTCAGGCAATATGGACCGAGGCTACGCAGCGTAGGGTCATGCAGTATGTACTGAGGCAGAGCAGTTTAGGGTCAGGCAGCATGGACAGAGGCAGGGCCGTTTAGGGTCATGCGGTGTGGACCGAGGCTGAGCAATTTAGGGTCATGCAATGTGGACTGAGGTTGAGCAGTTTTGGGTCATGTTGTATGGATTCGCGATTGAGAAGTTTAGGGTCAATCAGTGTGAACCGCGGTTAAGCAGTTTAGGGTTAGGTTGTGTGGACCGCAGCTGAGCAGTTTTCGGTCATGCAGTATGAACCGAGGTTGAGCTTTTTCGGCTCTTACAGTATGGACCGAGGCTAATCAGTTTAGGGTTATGCAGTATCGACCAAGGCTGAACAGTTAAGAACCCTGTATTGTGGACCGAGGCTGCGCAATTTAGTCAAGTAGTATGGACCGAGGCTGAGCAGTTGAGGGTCATGCAGTATAGACCAAGCTTGAGCAGTTTAGGGTCTGGCAGTATGGACTGAGGCTGAGAAGTATGCGGTCATGCATTATGGACCGAGAACGAGCAGTTTTGGGTCATGCAGTCTTGACTAAGGCTGAGTAGTTTACGGTCATGCCGTATAGACCGTGGTTGAGCCGTTTATGGTCATGCCGTATGGACAAGGCTGAGCAGTTTAAGGTTCTGCAGTATCGACTGATGCTGAGCTATTTTGAGTCATGCAGTATGGACAGCGACTGAGCACTTTAGAGTCATGCAGTGTTGACCGAGGCAGACTAATTTAGGGTCATGCAATATAGACCGAGCATGAAATGTTTTGGGTCATGCAGTATGGACAGAGGCGGAGCACTTTAGGGTTCACGCAGTATCGACAGATGTTGAGCTTTTTAGGGTCAAGCAGTATGGACAGAGGCTGAGCACTTTAGGGTCTTGCAGTATGGACAAAGGCTGAGCAGTTTAGGGTCATGCCATATAGACCGAGCTTGAGAAGTTTAGGGTCATGCAATATGGACTGAGGCTGAGTAATTTAAGCCCGTGCAGTATGGTCCGAGGTTGAGCACTTTAGGGTCATGCAGTATCGACCGATGCTGAGCTTTTTAGGGTCATGACGTATGTACCGAGGCTGAGCACTTTCGGGTCATGCAAAATGGACCAAGGCCTTCAGTAGTTTGGGGTCATGCAGTAAGGATCAAGGCTGAGCGATTTAGTGTCATGCAGTATAGACCGAGGCTGAGCAGTTTAGGGTCATGCAGTATGGATCGAGGCAGAGCAGTTAAGGGTCATACTGCATGAAATGAGGCTGAGCAGTATAAGGTCATGGAATATGGAGCGAGGCTGAGCAGTTTAGGTTCATGCAGTATGGACTGAGGCAGAGCAGTTTAGGGTCAGGCGGTATGGGCAGTTTAGGGTCATGCAATGGGGCCTGAGGTTGCGCAGTTTTAGGTTATGCTCTATGGATCGAGGATAAGCAGTTTAGGGTCCATCAGTAGGGATCGAGGCTAAGAAGTTTAAGGTCATATTTTATGGACCTCCGCTGAGAAGTTTTTAGCCATGCAAAATGGACCGAGGTTGAGCATTCTTTGCTCTTGCAATATGGACCGAGGCTAAGCAGTTTAGGGTTATGCAATTTTGATCAAGGCTGAACAGTTGAGAACCATGTAGTATGGACCGAGGCTACGCAATTTAATAAAGTTGTTTGAACAGAGGCAGAGCAGTTCAGGGTCATGTAGTATGGACCGAGCTTGAGCAGTTTAGGGTACGACACTATGCACCGAGGCTGAGAAGTATAAGGTCATGCTCTATGGACCAAAGACGAGCAGTTTAGAGTCATGCAGTCCAAACCGACGTTAAACTGCTTAGGGTCAGGTAGCATGGACGAGGCTGACAAGTTTAGGGTCATGCAGTGTGGACCAAGCTTGAGCAGTTTAGGGTCATGATTTATAGACCGAGGCTGAGCAGTTCAGGGTCATGCAGTTTTGACGGAGGCTAAGCAGTTTACAGTCGTGACATATGGACCATGCCTGAGCAGTTTACGGTCATGCCGTATGTACCAAGGCTGAGTAGTGTAGGGTATTGCAGTATCGATCGATGCTAAGCGGTTTAAGGTCATGCAGTATGGATCGAGGCTGAGCACGTTATAATCATGCAACAAAGCCCGAGTTTGAGCAGTTTAGAGTCAGTCTGTATGGATCGAGGCTGAGCACTTTAGGGTCGGTCCACAGTATGGACCGAGGCTGAGTAGTTTAGGGTCTTGCAGTATGCACCGAGGCTGAGAGGTTTAGGGTATTGCAGTATGGACCGAGGCTGAGCAGTTAGGGGTCATACAGCATGAACTGAGCCTGAGCAGCTTAGGGTCATACAGTATGGATGGAGCCTGAGCAGCTTAGGATCATGCAGTAGGTATCGAGGCTGAGCGGTTTAGGGTGATGCAGTATGGACTGAGGCATAGTAGTTTAGCGTCAGGCAGTATGTACCGAAGCTGGGCAGTTTAGGGTTATGCGGTATGGAAGCTGAGCAGTTTAGGGTCATCTTGTGTGGACTAAGGTTGCACAGTTTATGTCACACTACATAGACTGAGGCTGAGCAGTTTATGGTCATGCTATGTGGACCGAGGCTGAACAGTTTTGGTTCATGCAGTTTGGACTGAGGATGAGCATTTTAGGCTCATGTAGTATGGATCAAGGCTGAGCAGTTTATGGTTATGCAGTATGGGCCAAGGCTGAACTGTTAAGAGACATGTAGTATGGACTGAGGCTGCACAATTTAGTCAAGTAGTAAATACTGAGGCTAAGCAGTTAACATGGACTCAGCTTGCACAGTTTAGGATCCAATTGTTTGGACAGAGGAGGAGCAGTTTGGGGTCATGCAGTATGGACCGAGGCTGAGCAGTTTAGGGTCATGCGGCATGGACTGAGGCAGAGAAGTTTAGCATCATGCAGTATGGACCGAGCCTGAGGTTTTTAGAATCATGCAATATGGACCGTGGCTTTGAAGTTTAGGGTCTGACAGTATGGACCGAGGCCGAGGCAGAGCAGTTTAGGGTCATCTAGTGTGGTTCGAGGCTGAGCAATTTTGGGCCTTGCAGTATGGACTGAGGCTTAGCAGTTTCAGGTCATGCAGTATGGACCGAGGCTGAGAAATTTAGGGTAATTTAATACGGACCGAGGATGAGCAGTTTAGGGTTCTGCAGTATGGACCGAGGCTAAAACTTCTAGGGTCATGCAGTGTGGACCAAGGCTGTATTGTTTAGGGTCATGTAGTATGCAACAAGGCTGAGCATTTTAGGGTCATACAGTATGGACCGATGCTGAGCAGTTTATGGTTATGCAGTGTGGACCGAGCCTTAGCAGATTAGGTTCATGCCTAAAGGATCGAGGCTGAGTAGTTAAGGGTCTTGCAGTATGGACCGAGGCAGAGAAATTTAGGGTCATGCCTTATGGACCGAGGCTGAGCGATTTTGGGTCATGCACTCTTGACCGATGTTCAACAGTTAAGGGTCATGTAATATGGACTGAGGTTGAGAAGTTTAGGGTCATGCAGTATGAACCTAGCCTGAGCAGTTTAGAATCATGTAGTATGGACCTAGGTTGAGCACTTTAGGGTCGTGCAGTTTGGACCGAGGCTGAGCTGTTTATTGTCATGCCGTATGGACCGTGGCTGGGCCGTTTATCGTCATGATGTATGGACTGAGGTTGTGCAGTTGCTCTGATGCCTATTTGATCGAAATATTATTGTTTTCTTGTAGAGCTCGACGTGGCATTCTTTTTTATAACAACTTTGAGCCATGATCATGAGACTTGAAATTTGTTTGAATCTTGGAAACTTCGGATCGATAATGTGCTCATTCCTTGATATTTTTCCATAATTTTTTCATCGTAGTTCACTAAGCATCGTAGTTCATCGTGTGGCAACAAACGGGACATGATTTGGAACCCGTACGAAGATTTTGCAACTTTTGAGTTTTGGTCTAAATCTAGAATCCGGTGGCCAGAATTTTAGTTACTTCATCAGCATCATGCATGAAATCTAACTGTCCATCATGTACGGGGTTTGGGTCATTGAAAACCCTGGGTTGTACGCACATAATGGAATTGGTTTGGCGTTGATCCGTTGCTCGAGCGTTGTGATTTGTTCCATCGAGCGAGGCATGTCACTGCTGAACTTTCTACAACTTCTCTCTAGCTTTTCTTCCTGCCGATCATTGTCTCGGGGCGTCCACTTATTGAATTATTCGTCTAGATGAGATGAATATGCTCACCAAATTTGGGAACGATCCGATTTGGGACGAGTGAGTTATGGGCCCTGAAAGTGACTGTCTATGACTGTAAAAACAACCACCTTTAATGGTGTTTTGGTGCAGTGACGCCACACCGGAATAGTGTGCGGCCTCTCCTGTGTCAATGTTTTTCTCATATCTTTGTTCTCGAGTGTCTGATTAAGCTGAAACTTAGCCTTTAAGGGTTTTTGACGGTGACGGATCTAATGGCGGTGGTCCCATAGTGATTTGAGGCACTAAAAATATAGTTTCAGTTGTAGGGTGCAAGAGGTCATTTTTTTCGAAAACTGCATTTTTTCGAAAACTGCTCTCAGGTTTCTAAAAGTCTCCCAGAGTCTTTATTCCCACTCCTTCAAATGACCACCGAGATGGTTTTTTTTAAGAAAAACAAACAAATTTTGGGAGGAATGGATAGCTATACCTTGGCCCCACGCCCAAGATAAATGACTTAAAAAGTAGGGGAAATGCGTGAGAACGTGTAAAAATGAGTTCTAGTGAAAACACATCTGGGCGACACACCTAGTGTCGCCCAGATCAAGACACCTCTAACTTGAAAAATTATTTTTCACACGTGTTCTTGAGCCTGTTGTGAAGCTTCCAAAAAACTTTTGAGTCAAAACGGATTTTTTTTACTCTTTGTAATGATTTTTTCCATAAAACAACGTGTTTTCAGTGTTTTGGGTCAAAACAGGGTGTAACAGGGTTTCTAGGTTGACAGAATGGTTCTGTCCGAGGGTAAGTTGTGTGAACTCTGGAGTTTGGGTTCACTAGGTCAATGTGATCCTAAGGGTTAAAGAAATCCATAGAAATTGCTAGATTTAAAGTGAGGTGTCTACAGTTTCCCCTCGTTGGCACTCTTTGTCCTTCGAGGGACAAGAGAGTGACAAAGAAGTAGACACGCTTTCGTTCCCTATCCTTCGAGGGGCAGGCGAATATGCACTCCTTGTCCTTCGAGGGCCAGGAGCATGTCAAAGATGAATGTCATCCCAACGTCAGATGACACACTAACTATCCCTCCAAACCATTGCACTCCCATGGTCACCCACCTAGGGTATTTTCATCCTAGGGTTTTTGGTGTGAGGTGTTGGCGAGTTACGCCGGCTGGAAACTCGAGGTGGATTTTACAACTATGCCACTTGACCTTAGGTTTGAAAATATTTAACCCTGGTAATTTCTTTGATTTCCTTAGGGTTTTCCTAAGGCTTCCTATAGGAAAAGTCTTTCTACAAGACCTGACTTGTCTGATCAATTCCGAATAGAGAGGCAAGACAGCAACGAGATAATCGTAGCAACACGATGTTCATCATATACGGGTGCCCAAGCTCCTTTGTTTTTATAACTCTTTTTAGAAATTTTTTAATGTAGGAAGGGATTTGAAATAGAACCTAGAGCAGGGACAAGCTACGATTTTAAGAAAGAAATTAAAGTTTTTTAAAGCACAAAACATATAGTGAAAATTTTGAAAAGAGAGAGATATTTTGAAAAATAATGTTGGTTAGCAGCTTTCGCTCCTGCAACCATAGAACCCTCTAAGTAGTTTAACATCATGCAACGATGGACGGTGTAGTCAGCAGTTATACTCATATGACCGATATATATATATATATATTTTCCTTTGCCCTTGTTGGGGGGTGGTTTTCTTTAATGTAGGTCTTACAGTTTAACCACTTGTGACCGCTTTGCTGGACCTATGTGAGTGTATCGAGTCCTTGATTGAATATTCGGGACAAGGAATCATCAAGTATTTCCTTGTCTTCCAACCTCAACTCTTGTATTGCAAGTTTTGTGGAGTTTCGAGCGAAACAGAGCCTTGAAACTATAGGATACCATCCCAGGGCATTCAGAATCTCTTTGGATTTCCAATTTCGTTCCTCCACCACTCAACTTTCAAAGTATCAAAAGATCTAGGTCTTTAACAATGATCGCCAGGTTAATGCTTATTGATTTTCTTTTAACACCACTTTGACTCAGAGGAAGGAAGAGAAGAGGTATAGAGATTAAAGTCTTTGGAGAGTAGAAGGAGAAAACTTATTTATTTTATCTCGTGGCCCTAGGGTTCCTTTCAAATTTTCAGCCCGGTGACATTTTTTTTAATGCTGGGGAGTCCTTTCAGATTTTTAGTCCTATAGATGAGATTTTTTATTTATTTTCTCATCGCCTCTGGGTTCCATTCAAATTTTCAAGCTGATGACATTTTGTCCAACGCTTGGGAGTCCTTTAGGATTTAGCCCAACGAATTAGATTTTTTTTTGTTTTTCTCTTTTTTTCTTTTTTCAAAGAATAAGAAGAAAAGAATGATAAAGGAAGAGGAAGGGAAAGATGAGTCAAAGGTGCCTCTTTTTTTCTTTTTAGCAATTCTCCTTAAGATCGTGTAAGAATTCAATCATCTTTCCCTTCTCCAAGTGGCAAGGAGGTTCTAATATCGGTCTTTCTTTGATTTCCCTTGATCCAGGTTGGCATCCAAAATCTCTTTGACAATTATTGGTTAATTTTCGTTGAGCTTTTCCTTTAAACTGCCCCACTTGAACCTCGATTTTGGGACTCAAAATCACTCTCAGTTTCCAAATCCCAAAGCTCTCTGTATGGACGGATGGGCTCATCAGGGTTTTTCCATTGATGGAGTACTTTACGTTGCACATTAGGTGTTAATGCCTTCTGGATACGGGTGAGTGATCACCTAATTCCTTTTCGGTGATGTTTATCATTGCAAATTTTGAATTGCTTCTTAGGGGTTAACTACGTAGTAGACTCCTTTTCAGTGCTTGAGCATAGATGAGACTCTCGCACAAGAGGAGTGGTTGAGTTGGTACTAGATGGCCTTACGACATGTTGGGAGTCAACAAAGATCGATTCAATCTCATTAGTTTCTCCCGTTGTATTAAACGGCCTTATCACGTGTTGGGAATCAACAAACAAGGGTTCAGTCTCATTAGTTATCCCTATTGTATCCTCTTCATGAGAGGAGTTTTCCCCTATTGACTATTTTGATGGGGTTGCCACTACAAGTCTTTTCATTCCGTTGAGAACTTGCTCATCATAGGATGCATTCTCTTGACATGGTGGTGCTCGGTTATCGAAGTTGTGCTCATGTTGTTAATGACTTTAGAGAGCCTACCTCTTCAGGAGGTAACATGATCAGATTTTCAATATTCAATTCTTGATCCCTAATTGGTGGATCACTCTAGAAATCTTGTGAAGGTGGCCCAGGTGGGCCCTTTAGAATTTCCAAAGGTGTTGGCCCCTTATTTGGACGCATAGTGGGAGACATCGAGGTGTTGGACCCTTGTTTAGAAGATGTCCCCCTCTCGTTAGCTCTAACCATGTCAATCTCTAGGGTATCATCTTCGTCATACTGGTCCCACTTAGGAGGGTCATTAGAGTTCTAGGATGAAGAGTTTCCTCTAAGAAGACTCAAAAGATCTTTTTCAGCCTCTTGGAGGTGATAATCACCAGCGAATATGAATTTACTAGGACCATCCTCTTCGTCTTCGTTTTCAATCATAGGAATGATAACATCCTCCTTTGAGTTACTCGGAGCTTCCGTTTCTTCGGTCATTGTGGCCATATTTTTAAGGAGAGGGTTTGTAAAGATACCCATCTTTTGATTAGATTTCTCAACAAGTTGATTTCTAGGTCTGACAGAGATGTCGCCCCTATTGATCATTGAATCACCCTCTTCAAATAGAAACAGTTTTGGGTATAATGATCCTGGTTTCTATGCCACTTGCACCATCTGTTCTTATCCTTAACCTCAAATGGTGGTTCAGATGGTGGCGGGAGTTGAACCATGTTTTTCTTCAAGAGTAACTCCAGCACTTTTTCTAACGGGTCTTTGAGAGGAGTGAAGTTGTGCCATTGATTGTTATTTTGAGCGTCAGCTCTAGGCTGACCCCTTCGAATTTGATTCCTATTGTTATGCTGAGTGGCTGAACCTTGAGCCGGTCTATTATTGACAACCTCATTAACTTGACTAGAAACGTTCCCCTTACCATTGCTCTTATTCTTATCTTGGGGAGTCGTGATGGGTTTGTTATCGGGCCTAGTGCTGAAGGGTGTTGCTCTCGCCCTTTCATATCGTGCCATTCGGTTGATATTAGAGCCAAAAGAGTGGGGGACAATGCCTTAGCTGAAGAAAGTCTTGTATTCAGAAGCGGCATTTTCTAAGGCCATGGAAATTTTAACTGGGTCTGTAAGTGGACATTCAATGGCTCACATCGTCGCCTCGTGGAATTGACCAATGGAATCCTCAAAGGAGTATCCGGGGTTTTGTTTTGTGGCACTGAGCTCAGCCTGGGAGAGAGATCTTTGTGTTGACCCACGGTAATGAGAGATGAACTAGTTGAACATTTTGTCTAGAGTAATGTGTGGTTGAGCGGTCATTATTCTCTGATGCCAGTTCAAGGCCTCGCCGGTCAATGTTTGTGAAAACAGGGCCTTCAGCTCGTTAGGCCTATCTCTCAAAGCTCGAACGGAGAGGAGGTACGCATTGACGTGAATATCTAGGTTACTCTTCTCATTGAATTTGTTTCTAAACTCTGGGATTACAAACCCTGAGGAAAGGTCTTCCATGCCTCCTAGGGTCTCATCAACATAAGCCTTTGAAGGTAGGATTTCATGCCTACCCATTCTTACAAGTATATCTTGTATTGCCTTTGTGTTGCTGTCTTGTTGGGTATTTGGCATGATAATAGGCCCACCGATCGATGGGTTTCCAAGCACAGCCTGATGAGTCGAGACTTGGGGTAGATGTTGGCTCACTTGTGCTTGAGATTGATGAGCAACGGTAACCGAGGCAGTTTCACATGTTTGTGCTTGAGGGGCGTACTGACCCATAGATCTCTCCACTGGTTGCGAAAACTGCATGGTTTGTTGGACCGGATGTACCGAAGGCACTGATTGAGGAATCGACTGACTCGGCTGTGCCAGGGGTTGACCTATGCTATTAGGCTAGATTAAGATCGATACATGAGCTGGGGCTATGACAGTGTAACCTAGATGAGCTAGACTCTTAAGGGTGGCCTGGATGTCCATCTCACCTAAGGGTCGGTACCATATTCAGAACTTCATGGGTTATACTATGGTGACTCGAGGTTGGGTTAGACCTCTTAGACCTAGTTGGGTCTTCATTTTGAGACTGTTGAGCCTCAAGGTTATCTGGGTGCAACTTCTTGGGGGCCTTAGATATAGCATGGACCTCTCCTCTCACACGACTCCTACTTTGGTTTCCTAAGGTTACACGGCTCCAACTGTGGCTACGTAACGTTCCCTCTACGACAATGCCCAGTCGGACCCCTTGACTATTCAATGTTTTCCAGGCAGAATCTGCTTTTTAGACCATACACACCTCGAGATTAGGAGTAGATCTTTGGGACTTGACTCTTCCTCTATTTAGAGACCAGGGATTCAGATTATGGACTGGGCTGAGTTCTGATCGTCATCCTAAGGGATTGTGGCATAGTAGTCCTTAGGTTTGGGAAGGTTGGGCTTAGAGTCGGTTGTGGAACAGTCATCATAGTCACCTTGGGTGACTGACATGGTGATTTCTCTTGGCAAGGTACTAGAATCTAGACTTGACGAACGAGGTTGTACCTAGCCTAACTCTTTAGGTAAACCTTAAGTTAGACCTAGGCTAAGACTAGACTAGAATCTAGACTCACTGAGTTTTGGTGCAGACCCTAAGCTAGGGTGAGTCGAATCTATCTCTAGAGCTAACTCTAAACATAGACCTATACTAGAATCTAGACTAAGATCTAAACTAGATGGTGCATGAGTCTCGGCTCCGACCAAGGGTGGGTCTAGGTTAGGACCAGGGTGTGAGCCTGGTTCGAACTTAGACTAAGCTGGGTGCAAGCCTGGGCTTGGACTTAGAGGGTTTTGAAACTCAGACCAGATGTGGACCCGGATTGGATCAAGATTGAACTAGGAATAAGCCTTCGACTAGGACCAAGAGGGGGCCTTGGTTCAGACTTGGGTGTGAATCTGGTTCAGACCTGGGCTAGTCTAGGTATATGCCTAGACTTGGACCCAGAGAGTTTTAAGGATTAGATCAGTTGTGGATCTGGAATGGATCAAAGACGAGCTAGGAACGAGCTTTCGACTAGAACCAAGAGGGGTCCTAGGTTCGGACCTGGGTGTGAACTTCGTTCGAACCTAGGCTAGGTTGGGTACAAGCCTGAACTTAGACCCAGAGAGTTTTAATGATCAGACCAGACGTGGACCCGGAATGGATCGAAGATGAGCTAGGAACGAGCCTTCGACTCGGACCAAGAGGGCGTCAAGGTTCGGATCAAGGTGAAACCTGGTTCAGACCTAGGCTACGCTGGGTATAAGCCTAAAATTTGACCCAGAAGCTTAACACGAACCAAAAGCGGGTCTGGACTGGAATCTAAGATTAACCGATCAGAAATGAGCAAGCAAGCACACGAAAACATTTGACCAAGTTTGATTATGGGTAGGCTTGGCTTGAGAGTGGGTTCCTAACTATTGAAATGCGGCTGGGCTGATATAGGTCCCAACAAAAGTCCTGGCCTCCTGTTATAGGATGTTCAGCAGGTCCTATTATAGGCGGAGTTGCTTTGAGGCAAAGGATTATGCAGGGGCGCTCATAGTTAAAGTTACGCTAATCCCAACCTCCTCAACACTCAATGATAGGTTCCCCTCAAGTCGTTAACACAAATTTTGGGGGTTTTCGAAAAATTTGTTTTCTGGTTTTCCGGGATTTCCTGTCGGTGTATGCTAGAGTGTGTAAAGAAGCACGAAAATGAAAATAAAGTCAAGCACACAGGCACATAATAAGAAAGAAATCAAGTGAGCGCTCGACGCTGATCGAGCCTAGCTATGCGCGCTTCGAAGCCAAACTCGCTCGAGGCACAAGTCGAAAACCCTTACGGGTTAAATTCGGCTTAATCAGGCACTCCAAGACAAAGTTATGGGTGAAATACCGAAAAGGGGTAGGTCGCACACTATTCCCATGTGGCCTCACTGCATAAAAAAAACCATTAAAGGTGGCTGTTTTTACAGTCACAACCAGTCACTTTCGGGGCCCATATCTCACTTGTTCCAAGTCGGATCACTCCCAAATTTTGTGAGCGTGTTTGTGAGCAATTCTATATGTGGTATTCCCTGTGAGGATGCTCGAACAGAGAGAAAAACTAAATGAAAGTTGCTGATCCATGAAAGAAGTTGCAGAAAATTCAACAAGCAACACATCTGGTTCGAGCAGCCAGATCACGACGCTCGCATACCCGATCAAAATGAAACCAATTGTATTATGTGCGTGAGGTCTGAGGTTATCTCTGGTCTGAACCTCGTGTGTAATGAATGGTTGGATTTCACATATGAAGGTGTAAAAAATGCTATAAATTTCGATCATCGGATTTCAAGATTCCGGTCCAAAACTCAAGACAACAAAATCTTCATCTGGACACAAAATCAAGCTACGTTTGTTGCAACATGATCGTGACGACATGTTCAGTGTGATTCAATGAAGAAGTCATGAAGAAACATTAAGGAACGAGAGCACAATCGATCTGAAGTTTTTAAGATTCATCCAAAATTCAAGTCTCATGATCATGGCTCAAAAACATGATTGATGGCTTGAAGTTGGCATCAAAATGATCACCATGCCGAGCCCTACAACCAAATAATAATCCATCGATCAAATGAGCATCAGAACGACCCCGAATCAATCATGAAACATCACGCAAGTTCTCAGGCCGCAGTAGGGACTGTTATGGAATTCCACACATTATTTGGTGGGGGAAAAACAGACCTTTTGCACCCATTTTTAGAACTTCTTTAAAATCAATTAAGTTGTTATTATCTTCAATTCTAGGTATTTTTTGGGCGTACAGCCACATTTTAGCCCAATTCTATATAAACAGGCAATGCCTCACTGTACAAAGAACGGATTCATTCTTCTTGGATCAATCAACAAAATTCTGAATTTTGTTAAAGCTTGTGGGTACATCTTGGAGGGAGAGAGAAGAAAGGGATCGGTACCATCAGGTAGGTAACTTTCTCTCCTCCCCTCTTTCTCTCTTCTCCCATCGTTCTCTCTCCTTCTCTCTTTCTATCTCCTCCCCTCTTTCTCCCTTTTTTCTCATCTCTATCTCTTTCTCTCTCCTCCCCTCTTTCTCCCTTTTTTCTCATCTCTATCTCTTTCTCTCTCCTCCCCTCTTTCTCCCTTTTTTTTCATCTCTATCTCTTTCTCTCTCTTCTTCTCATCTCTATCTCTTTCTCTCTCTTCTTCTCGTCTCTTTCTCTTCTCCCCTCTTTTTCATCTCCATCTCTTTCTCTCTCCTTCCCCTTTCACATCTTTATCTCTCTCTCTTCTTCTCGTCTTTATCTCTTTCTCTCTCTTCTTATCATCTATTTTTTGCTCTCTCCTTTTCTTCTGTTGCAGTCGAGGAAGCCTAGCGCTGGTTAGATTTCTCTTTCTTCTTCTCTTTTGTTGCAATCAGTGAAGCATAACGCCGACTAAATTTCTCTCTCTTTCTCTTCTATTACAGTCGGTGAAGCCTAGCATCGGATTGATTTCTCTCTCTCCTCTTTTATTGCAGTGGAAGAAGTGTAACGTCGGCTCAATTTTTCTCTCTCTCTCTTCTGAATAGTCGATGAAGCTTAATGCCGGTTGGATTTTCCTCTCTTCATTTTCTTCCATCACAATAAGCACAAGCCTAGCGCCAACTAGGTTGCTCTCCTCGTCTCTTCTATCACAGTCGACGAAGCTTAGCAACTACACCTTCTCTCATTTCTTCTGTCACAGTCGGCAAAGCCTAATGCTGGCTCAATCTCTCTCTCTCATGCTTCTCTTCCATCACAATCGAGGCAAGCCTAGCACCGGTTGTGTTGCTCTCTTTCTTTTCTTTTGTCACAGTAGGCAAAACCTAGCATTGACTACACCTTCTCTCTTTTCTTCTGACATAGTCGGTAAAGCCTAACACTGACTACATTTTCTCTCTCTTCTTCTGGCACAGTCGGTGAATCTTAATACTGACTGTGTCTTCTCTCTCTTCTCCTCTGTATAACATAGTTGGTGAAGCCTAACACCGACTATATTTTCTCTCTCTTCCTTTTAACACAGTCAGCAATGTCTAACGCCAAAAGTGTCTTCCTTCCATGTCTCTCTTTTATACACTCTCCTCCCATACTCTTCTCTTCCTTTCTCCTCCCTCCTTCCTTTCTCCTCCCTCCTTCCTTCTGTTCCCTTCTTCTCTTATTTCATTTCTTATTCTTTCCTAATAACCATCATTCTGTTATTCTTTCATTCGACTAAGAGGGATTGAGGTTAGCCTCTCGAGGAATCCTTTTGTCTAGCCGTAATGTTGTTGTGCCAAGATTACTTGGCTTGCTTTATTGCTGTGACAGACTAACCATCGTGTCTAGCTTCTCGATACTGATAATGATGTCTAGTAGTAATCCTATGAGTCGGTCTTAGTTGCCGAGCCTGTTTATCTATCACGTAAGACCAATTATCAATCAGCTTAGTCACCGCTGTGATCCTCCCGCTCAGCCGAATTCTTCTCTTCCCCGTCTTTCTTCTCTTATTTTTCTATCCTTCTTTTTGACTGCTCATGCTTGTGTATGTTCATCAAAGAGGAAAAGGGTGAGGTCGGACCCACCTATCTTATAACCTTTGCCATATGTGTATGATTGCAGAAAAAATAAGAATACAAGCCAAGGGAGGCGATTCCGAACCAGTTTTATTACTGGGGTCTTTCTTCGTGATGTAAGAGGGCCCCCACTCGAGGCAGCCCGAGTAAGTCCCGAACCCACCTTAAATTCCTCTCTCACCGATTGGTAACACCTGTCCCCGTTCTCGAAAGAGATTCCCAAGAGAGCGATATCAAAAACATCCCTGATCTTCCCTCGAAACCCGAGATACATGCCGCCCAATCCTCAAAACGAGATCAAGGCACTTAACCATCTTGGTGACTCCACTGGAGACTTACTATCCCTTAGTTGGATCGTTATTGTTTGGCTAGTTTCTTGTTTTATTATTTGCTTTCATTATCTGTTCACATTTTATTTAAGGCTTGTGAGTTCTGTAACCCATTTATCTGGATCGGGGATTTTCTTATCGCCACATTCAAGAGTGTCCCTAGGGAACAAGTCCCTTCGACTTCGTTCCCAACCTTCCTCTTGAGCAAAGACCCCATGTCTAGCTCCCAGGTCTTAACCTGGACCGATGTGAGGCGGGACTTAAAGGTCCCTTACTACCCATCTCCTCGCTCTAGTGGAAACTCCATTAAGGCACCCTGCATCGACAACACTTCTGTTGCCCCACATAGCATGCACCCAGCCACCGGCAAGTCACTTGCCAGTCGTGTTCCTGAGGTACGCTGGAAGGCTGCCCAGTCCCTTTCTGCAAAAGGCAAACAATTGTCATTTCTTCTATGGGTCGCCATAGGGCTACCCCCCACATTTCTGCACCACTAGTCTTTATCCCTTGAGGCTCAACACATCGAGGCGAAAATGCCGCAATCTCAACCCCTCACACACACCACAAGGCTCGTGGGTCACCCACTCGAGCCACATTTCAGGGCAACCCTTGTGCTATCCTGAGTCAGCATCCAAGATCTGACCTTCTAAGGTCAGGTCCTGTGCACGCTGATCATGTGCAACTCACTGCTCGGGGCAACAACATCATTACGTCAACTCGAGTACACATGAGACGACCTCCTCGTCTTCGTATTCAGCCCACACAAGTGCACTCTGTAAGGGGCAGGCTTACACTTGTTCTCTTACAGACACTTGATCGTATGTCTTGACCTCCTAAGGCCAAATCACTTCCACGAGCTCGGACTGACCGCCAGGTCTCCCGTAAGCCTTCTTTAAGGGTTGCACACGCATCGCCATCACAGACATCCCCTCACCCTAGACTCGGGCCTTCTCATGACTCAATCCTGCTCCGGCCCACTCCTCCTTCGTCAAGCAAGCACCTTTAGCTTTAGCACTCGTAGGTTTTCCCGAAGAGTACCACCTTGAACGAGCCCTGTCACTTTTGTTGTGTCTCTAGAGCTCATAAGAAAGCTCAAGGCATTGACCTGATGGAAGATCGAGTCCTTCATCCTCCCCAGCCTAAGATGACTCCAGTTCTTGGCCCTCACCCATTGCCACACCTGATGGAGCTCTACATCGTTAGATCGCTTGATTATGCGTTGTAAACAGTTTGGGGCCACCGTGGGGTAAATCGAGCGTGATCCAAGCATCAAAATTTTGAAAATCTCATAAAACGTTTAAACTTTCCAGTGTTATAGGTACGATTTTATGAATTTTCCAAAGTTTCAGATCAAAATAAATAGTTTTATGTAAGATCTGCAGTCCCCTCCTATCGCTTTATTTTAAATTAAGTTTATTTTATCAATATATACAAGAAAAAAATATAAAAAAATGAAAAATAAAAATAGGTTTTTGGGCGACACCAGCTCACAAGAGCGACACCCCTTGTGTCGCCCAAAAAAAGACATGTTTTATTTTTCTGAAAATTTTTAAAACTATTTTAGGACCTATCTAGAGTCTTATCATAAATTTTCAAAGCAAAATAAATTTTTAAAAAATACCAAAAAACTATTTTACTCGATATAGGTTTGTCCTATCTGAACTTCATTGTTTTCCAGTTATTTTAATTTATTTCATAAAAACCAATTGTTTTTAGTGTTTACTAAAGTTTAATGTAGTTTAATTTCATCTCAATACTTCATAAAAAAATATAAAATAAATAAAATAAAAATATTGGTTTTGGGCGATACAGCTGGTGTCGCCCAGCTTACAAGGGCGACACTACCTGTGTCGCGCAAACTACAATGTCTCATATTGCTCTAAATATTTTTAGGTCTCTTCCAGTGACTCTTAGCTGAATGCTCAAAAAACTTCAACTTAAAATAAAATTTTTAAAAAATACCAAGAAAATGTTTTTATTCAGGTAGGTTTGCTCTATTCTTGACTTTCTGATTTCATTCTAGTTAGTTAATTTTGGTTGAATTATTGTTTTCCTTACTTTCATCATGCTTAGTTTAACTATTTCTCATCAGTTTAAAAGGAATATATATATATATATATATATATATATATATATATATATGCTACTCTACATACGAACCTATCGTCCGTTCGAGTACTACTCCGTCCGACGTCCGGGTACGACGCCGTCGTACCGGTTAGACACGACTGTG
>NW_006499776.1:1586635-1692921 GCF_000471905.2 Amborella trichopoda
GAGTCATCCTCGACTCGGGTCACGCTCGACTTAGCACGGACTGTGCCTGGTTTCACGGCCTAGACCCTACATTCTTAAGGATTCCTCACCCCTCCCGGATCGAATGGCGGTGGTCCCACCACTGTTTGACGTACCAAAAGTATAACTCTAGTTACAGAGTCCATTTCAGGGTGCTAGAGACCGATTTCCCCGAAATTGTTTATTTGTGTTCACTACCTTAAACATGTATGATAGTGATGAAACTTGGCAGGTGGTATTTGAAGTGCTGATAAATACCTTGACCAATTTTGAGGCCATTCTGAGACTGTCACGAATTTCCAATGTTTTGTAGGCTTTATTGACCTGCTTCGTATCAGGGACCAAGGTGCTGAAAATACGTTCAAACACTAATCTGTAAGTAAGTTCGCATAGAGAGACTGTCACACCCCCATGGTGGGTCACGACAATAGTCCTCAAGCTCAGGAAACAACCGGGGCAATGGTAGGTCTCTGGCCAACACCCGGGGCAACCAACGAAAAGGGGTAATCAGTGCAACTGTTAGCGTTAGTGATCCAAAGAAGACTGACTCTCAGACTTTGAACCTCTCTAAAAGGGTAAGCACAACAAAGATATCACCTCAGTCCGGCAAACAGCAACCGTCATACAACTGGGTACCCCCACCTGGAAACCTTAACCAAGATGACTGTTAGAGCAGACATCAGAGCAAGGTTTATCCTTTTGAAAAGGTATGGGTTCCCGTGTTGCTCCGACTGTTGCTGAAACATAATATGATTGAGCTGCCCGAGATCAAGTTTCATGATCAAGCTAGTCTTGATATGCACGATCAAGCTAGTCTCGATACGCACGATCAAGCTAGTCTCGCATCCTTTGTGCCTTATTTGCCAGGATGCTTCAAGAAGGCCTCATCACACCAAAACCAACAAGACAACCAAAGCACTAGACTCGAAGACCGAGGGTCTCTGGTGCCCATATCATCAGATATCGCGGCATGACCTAAGCAATTGCTTTAACTTCCACAAGTTAGTAGCAAAGAAAATGTAGAGAGGCCAAGAAGTTGGTGACAGTCTAGACAGGGATCCCCAAGTCTCTCCTCCACTGGTACAAGAAGACCCCTCAACCCAAGACGCGGGAAATGATAATTCGAACCCCTATCTAGCCTTGTTTGAGGAGATGCTCCCTCAAGGACTCGTCACTCCTAAGCCTGCGAGGCAGCCTAAGCACCTCGCTTACGGGACCGAGAATCACTGGTGCCCATACCGTCAGATATGGGGCCATGAGCTGGATAAATGCGATGGGTTCGAAGCTGTGGTTACTGAAAAAGTCCAGGCAGGTCACATTGCTTATGCTGAATGCCCACAAGTCAATACTTCCACTCAGGAGAGTTTCCCAGAACAAGACTCCCATGATGAAGCCTTTGATCTCGCTGATCCCTCAACTTCCCAACCATGGAAAGTCCATCTCGAGCGGAGCAGGCTCAAGTCTTTAAAGTGAGAAGCGATTCGTCAAGCTAAGGCTGTTCACAAACCTAGCAAGACGAACCAAGCACCTCCAAAGGCGACTAGATGAAGACGAGTACCAAGGGCTGCTCGCCAGAAGAACAAAGTTCCTCAGTAACCGGTCAAGCCATAATTTCTAGGCCTCTTCCTCCCTTATCGACTTTAAAAGACTTTATCCCTATCGTCAACGACCATTCCTTCGTCACATCAAAAAGGCATGTCCAATGAGGGTGGCAACGTTAAAAGCACTCCCCAGTGGTCTAAGCATGGGAAAGACCCGAAAGACCTTCTGCAGACGTCCAACTCTAGTGATGACGTAAAAACCTGCCCAGATGGGTCAAATGAGGGGAACGACCTTAAAAGTCCCTCACCAACTGACCCTTCTCCTTCTTATTCTTATTCTTGAAATGCTCAGACTTTGAGGCTCTTGACAGAGTGCTCGAATGAACCAATATAGGTAGGACGCACCAGAGACGGCTGAAAAAGACGTTAGCCCAGGTGGCTAAATTCTTAACAGTGGCTAATTCCTTGGCAGCTCAAGCAAAGTTGGAGCCATCCTCTTCTACCAGGAAGCACAAGAAGTCAAAGTTAAAGAAACCCCAATGGCCTCCTGAGTCTGACTTTGAGCAAAGACTGAGAGAATCAAGAGGGCAGAGCTTTTATTCTCAAAAAGCTTGCCACATGGTACATGTCTGTGAAGTATTAGTTAGCACGGGGCAAACATCGCAAACACCCGTGCAAAGACAAAGCGATTCATATGAGGGTGCCTTTGGCCCCACCATCACTGAATCTCAACTTCGCAGTAAATTTTAACTCAAACTTCTGCAGCCTGATATGCCATCCATATTTAAGGTCGACCCTTTTGTGCCCCAATTCAAGAAAGGTGCAGAAATCATGGCCTAAGCTAAAGCTCTATTGGAGGCAAAGATTTCAGGATCATGGGTCTATGTACTTGAGGTTAATGAGAAATGACCTGAAGCCAATGGTGATGAGTTGCAAGGGGCTCTGGAAGAATGAGAAGAAGGCAGTCAAGCCACAGCTGATGAGCTCAAGGAGATAAATCTAGGAGACAAAGCCGACCTGAGGCTCACTTTCATCTTGACAAACATGTCTTCATAGGAGAAAGATAATTTTACTGCCTTCTTGTGAGCAAATCAAGATGTCTTTGCTTGGCATTACCATGAGATGCCCAGTTTACATCCTCAAGTAGCGGTTCACCGTCTCGGCATCAATCCCTCTGTCAAGCCCGTCAAGCAGAAATCAAGGAGGTTCAGGCCTGATTTTGAAGTGTAGATAGATGCTGAGGTAACCAAACTCAAGCAAACAGGCTTCATCCGTGAAGTCAAGTACCGAAAGTGGCTGACAAATGTTGTATCAGTTAAGAAGAAAAACGATCAAATCAGTGTCTGCATTGACTTCCATGACTTGAATACCGCTTGCCCAAAGGATGACTTTCCGTTGCCGTTCACGGAGATGCTCATTGATTCCATGGCTCATTGTCAGATCTTCTCCTTCATGGATGGATCCTCCAGGTATAGTCAGATACGAAGGAAGCCACCACGTTTTTGACTCTAAAAGGGTCTTCTGCTACACAATGATGCCTTCTGGATTGAAGAATGCTGGTGCTACATATTAGAGAGCAATGACAACCATCTTCAAGGATATGATGCACAAGGAGGTCGAATGTTATCTAAATGACTTGGTGGTAAAATTTGAAGAGGAAGACACTCATATGAGAGACCTTGAAAAGGTGTTCGAGCGATTACACCTTCATCAGCTTAAAATGAACCAGTTGAAATGCACTTTTGACGTGCGTTCAGGAAAGTTCTTGAGGTTCATTGTTAGACATTGAGGGTTGAAAATTGAGCCAATCAAGGTCAAGGCAATCCAAGAAATGCCGTCACCAACCACATTGCGAGAGCTACGCTCTTTTCAAGGACAGCTAGCATACATTCGCAGGTTCATCTCAAACCTCTCAAGTTGTTGTAAACCCTTTACGCATCTGTTAAAGAAAGATACCCCATTCATCTGGGATGAAGCATGTCAGGCAACCCTTGATGACATCAAGCATTATTTACTCAATCCTTCAGTGCTATCTACATCGGTACTGGGAAGCCCTCTCATCCTGTACGTGACCGCTCTAGACGAGTTGCTTAGGGCATTGTTGGTGCAAAACAATGACGAAGGGAAAGAAACTGCATTGTACTATCTCAGTCACAGGATTCTAGGGGCTGAGAAGAATTATCCCCCTATAGAGAAGATGTGCTTGGCCCTAATCTTCACAGTACAAAAGCTCTATCACTACTTGCTCGATCATGAAGTAAAACTTATATCAAAGGCATATCCTGTAAAGTTTCTCATAACACGCCCACTCTTGTCAGGACATCTTGCTAAGTGGGCATTATTGCTGATGGAATTTGACATCACATATGTCCCACAAAAGGCCATCAAGGGCCAAGCTTTGGCTGATTTTCTCGCAACACACCCTGTACCGGCAGAATCCCCTTTATCAAGTGTCCTTCCTGATGAAGAAGTATTATGTGCAAAATCTTGAGCACGATCAAGGGATAATGAATAGAGCCTTTGACATGTCAGTCAAGGTTCACTCATTCACCAGTGGAGATATGGTTTTAGCAGTCAAAAGGCCAACTGTTATGCATGGATGGCGTAAAGGGAAGTTTGAACCCAAGTGGGAAGGTCCTTTATAGTAAAAAAGGTCTCCTGATGGAAAGTAGGCAATGCCCCATATCAATGGGAGATACCTAAAGAAATACTACTCATGATTCATACTAAAAAGGACAAAATGTACAAACAGAAAAGAGTTAAAAAAGACCGTAAAAAGAATACAAAGGAGACAGTTCAAACAAGGTTTAACTCTTTTTATTGCATTAGATGGAGGTACAACCTAAAAAAGGCCAGTATTAGGGAGGTTACAAATTTATCATGTTATGTTGCTCTCACAAAGAAAATAGCTATGGCGGAATGTCGCTCTTGCATCTGAGGAAAAGAGAACGGCTGCCCCCAGCGTTGCCCTTGCATTTGAGGAGAGGACGGTTACAGACCAAAACCTGCTCTCATATGTGAAGCGTTGCTCTTGCATTTGAGGAGAGGACGGTTACAGGCCAAAACATTTCTCTCGCCATCCAAAGCGTCACTCTTGCATTTGAGAAAAATAGGACGATTACAGGGCAAAAGTGGCTCTCACAATAAGAGAAGGTGGAAGCGCTTTGATGGGGTATACCAGACATATGAAGCAGACTTCTTTGGAACTGGCTAATGATGGAGAGCCTACCCTGTTCACAATGAGGGCCCTTCCACAGAGCAACATGGACTTCACTGTTGTGCTGGAGGACTTGGCTTCCAACAGGCATCATAAGCCTGGCCTTACCACTGGCCATCACCCTTTGCCTACCCAAGTCATAACTGTGTGTGAAAATTTCCACATGCAACTCTTCGCTTATCATAACCACAGTCGAAAGGAAATTACTGCCGTTCATGAAAGGATTGTCAAGTGAACAGCCACTGCCTCATGTGATCAACGCCATATGAGTCATGTCGTTGGCCATGCCTGACTAAGGCTATGATAAGTGCCGCTAGTGTCTCTAATGCCCAGCATTGGTTGCGCTTCATGAGGACTAACGTCGATTGTGACTTAGAGGGGTAATGCTGACTGTGTTGGATAAAGGGGGTAACGCCGGTTGTGTTCACCGTTGCCACGTGTTCGTTCGTGACAGTGACCTTTCACCTTCCCGTGACCCTTTGTCACCCTGGAGATTGTGCATTTTCCCGAGACTCCTTGTTTTCCTGCGATGACTCGAATCCCCAGCAACCTTTCTTCTCCCCGCGACTGTCCGACTACTTATCGCTGTTCACTTTCCCTATGACCTTTGGTTGCCCACTAGGAAACCATCTCCCTGCTCATTGAAAACCAACTGTGACACCTTTTTCACTTTTTCTTAATGTCAAAAAACACTTCCGCTCACCGCTGCTACACTCCCACTACTCCCTGGTGATCGAAAACCATCGGGAACCACTTGAAGTTCACGAAACTGTCCGGCGGCCCTCGCTTGCCTCTTTTCCCACCACTCTGGTGATGAAAAACCTCTGCAACCCACCAGTGTCCTCTCTTCTTCACCTGAAACATCTATTCCTCAGTGGAAACCTCGGCCCTTCCCGAAAAACTCCTGTGGATACCCTGCTAAGGTCGTTAACTGTGCCGAAATACCTTTCCCTTGCAGGAATTTTTGCAGGGGTTTCTTCTCTCTCTCTCTCTCTCTCTCACACACACTAGTTTACCTTTTATAAAATAATAAAAATGGGGTCTTCCCCCCTTATTTAGAAGACGGCTCCCCAAGGTACACCTCACAAAGCAAGAATACCGGACAAGTCCCTGAAGGTCAAGCGATAATGAGTCAGACAAAAGCGGGCTTGAACCCGAAGCCCAAAACAAAGGCTTACCATCGAGTGTGCAAAGCCGAGCACCAACCTTCAGATGGGTTGGATCGGGTCGGGCTCAGACCGTGGGCCCGAATAGAGGCTTATCGCTGCCCGTCACTAACGTCGTGTGCAACCAATGTTGAACGCAGGCTAACGCTGGCTGTACCATCATGCGTGACTAATGCCGCGTGCAACCAATGTTGCGTATACTAACCCTGTGCATATCAGTATTACTGTCACCTATGACCATTCGCATGCATACTAGCATCGCTTGTGTTTGGGTCGTGAGCGTCAATGCATGTGCTAGCACCTACCACTATCCTTAGTGGAGTTTCTCCAAAGTCGTAACCTCCGTCATTCCCAGTGGAGTTGCATCCAGACCGTTCCACCTAGGCCATGACTGGTCGTCCCAAATGGAGTCAGGAGCAAGTCACTGTCCCTCATCCCCTAGTCATATCAATGGTCCATGCTGTGCATAGCCTTGGTCCGTGCTGCATGACCTTAGACTGCACAACCTTGGTCCGTGCTGCATGACCTTAAACTGCACATGCATGGTTATTGCTGCAAGACCTTAAACTACACAACCTTGGTCTGTGCTCCATGACCTTAAACTGTACAGCCTTGGTCCGTGCTATATGACCTTAGACTGCACAGCCTTGGTTCATGCTAGATGACTTTAAACTGCACAGCCTTAGTCTAGATGTACGACCTTAAACTGTATGGTCCAAACTATATGATCATAAACTATAGTGGAGGTCTAGTTGGATGACCTTAAACTGCATGGTCCTAGTTGCATGACTTTAAAATTGAATAGCCATGGTCCAAGCTGTATGACCTTAAACCATAATGCACGTCTTGGTCGCATGACATTAAAAGGCTTAGCACCATGGTTCAAACTATATGACCTCAAACTGTAGCGGGGATCTAGTTGAACGACCTTAAACTGCATGGTCCTAGTCGCATGACTCTAAACTGCATAACCACGGTCCAAGCTATATGACCTTAAACCATAGTGCACGTCCTGACTGCATGATGATAAACGACTTTGCACAGGTCTCAAAGGCATGACCTTAAACACACCCTCACACACCTGCACATGCCCTTTACATGCATTTTCACACCTGTCTCCGCTAACTGACCCATTCGTGTGTGCGCATCACCTTCAGCACCTCCTTAGTGAGTCCGTTCCTTCATTACTATTCATCATTCCCCAATGAGTCTCACCCATGCTAACAAAACGGCAAGCCATCCTGCCATCCATTCACATTGTCAACTAGTAGGTCACCACTTTTTACCTTTCATTCATACATCATTTGCCCTTCATAGGTAGCCTTGTGCCATCTCCCCAAAGTGAGTCAAAACCACCACCATACTCACTCCATGGCCTCAGCAGACTGCCATCCATCTCCACTATGTTCCAGCTGTATGACCTTAAACTGTAGTGCACATCCTGGCCGCATGATGTTAAAGGCTTCGCACAGGTCTCGAAGGCATGACCTTAAACACACCTTCAAAAAAATAAAGAATAACGGGCATGGTGTATACCTAGAAAAGGGAGCTTCATGAGAAAAAATGACAGACGAGCATGGTCATGAAACGATGAGTAAAAGAGTTCTGTGAAAAGAAAAACTCGGGCACAGTGAAAACCCCAAAAGGGCACCATGAGTAAAAATGGAAAAATAAGGGTGGACATGGCAAAAAGGTCATGGGTAAAAGAGCCCCAAATAAAGGAAGTTAGTGAAAACCGTCTCTACGGCGCCGCTTCCCAGTCCAAGTGAAAATCCGCAAAGGACACTTGGACCCATAAACAGGTTGATGAAACACTCACCTCAACAAGTGGCTTCAGCTCACATTCGAGAGAAAAATCCATGGTGTCACAAAACCAGGATCCAAAAATACGAGCATCAAGAAAGATTCCGACAGCTTGAGTCCATTTACAAAAAGGACTCAAAAAGGCAGAAGATTCACCAAGAAGGCAAGACAAGTCTTATGAGGAAGAGAATTATTCTCACGAGGTCAACAAACATACTCCAAAATTATAAAGACGCCCCAAGAAGGCCATAGTCAGCCAGAACTTGGACCTGCTATGTAACAACACTCATAGCAGGGGGTAGGTGTTATACCCACAGCTGGTCACCTCAGTAAACTGAGGTACCTTGCCCACTGAGTACAATCTGGTGCACCATGCGAACAGATGTCAACCAAAGGCCCTTTAACACACCATCCACAAAAAAAAAAAAAAACAAACACACTGCAAAATGCTAAATGCCCTAAGAAGACCACAGTCAGGCAGAACTTAGACTTGTTATGCAAACAAAATAGCTAGCAGGGGGCAGGGGTTATACGCACAGTGGGCACCTCGATAAACTGAGGTACACTACCCAACTGAGTATAATCCTGGTGCACCACGCAGTCTGTCGCCAATCAAAGGCCCTTCAACAGATCACCAACAAGAAAAAAAACAAACTTAGACCAAAATGAGAAAAATCCCCTTCAGCACGGCACTCGACCATCAGACGGGCCTGATCTGACCAACGAGGTCCATACAAAATCCTCAGATATCAGAATCACAATTAGTCCCTTGAGGGTGAGGACTTCAATAAGATCCCTCAAAAAATTCATTTCTCCCCCTAAACTCTCCACAGATGGACCTATACATTGCATCCAAACTTCTGAGCATCCTAGTTACAGCATTGCGTAACTTGGCTAAGAAGAAAAAAGTAATAAAGCTGAAGGAAATTTTTTGAATTTTGTTCTTCTCTCTTCTCTCGAAGCACAACATTCGGTGGGCAAGCTGTTGGGACACATTTTTCATCACCTTGGTCCCCTATGCGGAATAGAAAGAGAAGTCGTTCAATAAAGCCTGAGTTACAGTGGAATTATCGACAGTCTGAAAATTATCCCAAAATAATTAAGAACATTCTTAAGCACTTCAAAAGGCCACCTACCAAGTTTCGTTGCAATCTGACATGTCTAAGGTAGTGCAGACAAAGAAACAATTTCAAAAAAATCAGTCTCTCGCACCTTGAAACTGATCCTGTAACTAGAGCTCTATTTTCAGTGTGTCAAATTGCTATGAGACTGCCGCTATTGGATCCGACATAGTCAAAAACCCTTGTGAGTCAAGTTTCGGCTTAATCGGGCACTCCAAGATAAAGTTATGGGTAAAAGAACAAAAAGGGATGGGCCACACACTATTGTCATGCGCCCTCCCTGTACCAAATCACCATTAATGGTGATTGTTTTTACAGTCTTAAGCAATGATTTTTAGGGGCCATATCTCACTCATCCCAAGTCGGATCACGCTCAAATTTTGTGAGCGTGTTCGTCATTCAAGACGAGTGTTTTGAAATGTGGCACGCCCCGTGAAGATGCCCGAATAAGGAGAAATTCTAGAGAGAAATTTCCAATCCATGAAGAAAGATGGAGGAAAATCAACAGCGACACACCTCACTTGAGTAGCCAAATCACGGTGCTTGTACATCTTCTATCGTATGTGTAAGATTTAGGGCTATCTTTGGTCCACACCATACATGATGAATGGATAGATTTGCACATGAAGCCAATAAAGTGACTACAAATTTTGACACCGGAATATCAGATTTCGGCCAAAACTCCAAAGCTGCAAAATCTTTGTTTGGGCAAGAAATCGAGTCGCGTTTGTTGCTACGTGATCGTGACGACATGCTTAGTGTGATCCAGCAAAGAAATCACAAAAAAAATCAAGAAACAGGCACACTATCAATCCGATGGTTTCAAGATTCATTCAAATTTTAAGTCTCATGATCATGGCATAAAAACACAATCCATGGCTCGAAGTTGGTATTAAATCGATCACCATGCTGATCCTTATAAGAAAACAATCATCTTTCAGACAAACAGGCACCAGAGAAACCCCGGATAATCCTTAGAAGATCACACACATTCTAGGGCATCAGTAGGGACTGTTTTGAAATTTCATGAATTGTTAGGCAGGATAAAACAGTCATTTACACCCATTTTTAGAAATTATTTTAATTAAATTAAATTGTAATTATCATCAATAGAGATAGTTTTTAAGCATCCACCCATGTTTGGGCCCAATTCTATAAATACATGTTAAACCTTATTGTAAAGGGCTTGGCCTAATTCCCCTTCAGACTTTTAATTAATCAATAAAATTTTGTGTTTTTTCTTTGAGTTCATGGGTGCATCTTGGAGAGAGAGAGAGGAGAGAGAAGAGGGAGAAAAAATGGTTGGTACCCTTTGGTAAATTAATTTTCTCTCTCCTCCTCTCATATCTATCTCTTTCACTCTCCTCTGCTCGTCTCTATCTTCCTCTTTTTTTATCTTCCTTCTCTCTCTTGCTTCCTCTCTTTTTTCTTTCTTCCTCTTGTCACTACTTTTCTCTCTTCTTCTCTATGAACACGCACGGCTGTGGCAGAGCCATGCATGTCATCTTCTTCCTTCTCTTTCTCTAACCCACACAGTGATGGCAATGCTATGTGGGTCCCATTCTCTCTCTTTCTTCTTCTTTTCGCTCTTTCTCTCTGTTCCTCTCTGACTGAATGTTAATGGCGATGGTAGCGCCATGCACACACCCCTCTCTCTTTATTTTCTCTATCTCACACACAGGGCGATGTCAATGTCGTGTGCGTTTTCTTTTGTCTTTTCCTCTATATCACACACACGGCAATGGTAACGCCGTGTGCATTTTATTCTTTCTCTGTTTCTCTATCTCACACACACGACGATGGTAACATCATGTTCATTTTCTTCTCTGTCTTTCTCTTTATCTCTCGCACATGGTGATGGCAACGTCGTGTGCATTTTCGTGTCTCTTTTTTTCTCTATCTCACACACACGGAGATGGCAACGCCATGTATATTTTCTTCTCTCTTTTTCTCAATCGAACACACACGGTAATGGCAACGCTGTGTGTGTTTTCTTCGCTCTCTTTTTCTCTTTCTCACACATGCGGTGATGACAACGTCGTGTGCATTTTCTTCTCTATCTTCTTCTTCTTCCTCTTCTTCTTCTTTCTTTATTCTCTCTCTACTCTTTCTTTCTCTCTGTTTCTCTCTATCTGAACATGCTCGATGTTGGAAATGCCACACACGAGTCTCTCTACTATCTTCTCTCTGCTCTATCTTTCTCTCTGTCTCTCTCTGTCTGAACATGTACGGTGATGGCAACATCGTGCACAAATCTCTATTTCTAATTTCTTCTCTCTGACACACACGGTGGTGGCAACGCCGTGCGTACCTCTTTCCTCTCCGCTTTCCTTATTCTTCCCCTCTCTTTCATAATCTATTTCTCTCTCTTTCCTTCTTTCTCCTTCGACTCTTTCCCAATGTCTCTCCTCACTATCCTTTGCCTTCTCTTCTTTACTTTATTCTCTCTCTACTTTCCTTTCCTCTTCCTCTTTCCTAAAATCCTCTTTCCTCCTCCCTATCTTCCGTGCCTTCACCCTAATTTCTTTTCTCTCTTCCCTCCAGTCATGCATGGCGATGCTGATCGCTAGGTATGACGTTTTTCAACCTTCCTTTATCTTCTAAAAATATGCACAGTCAGTCGAGCCTTAACCTAAGTGGTGGGCCTGGCTTCTATCCAATTTCCCCTTTCTCATGAGGTGAACAGTGATGCTCATCACCGCACATGACATTATTTCTCTCTCCTCTTTCTCTGTCATGGATGACGGAAGTCCATCACTGTCCATGTTCTTTCTCTCTCCTCTTTTCTCTATCATAAACAACAGAAGTTCATCGATGCCCATGTTCTTTCTCTCTCCTCTTTCCACTATCATGGATGGCGGAAGTCCATCGTCGTCCATGTTCTTTTTCTCTCATTTGATCTCTATTATGGATGGCGGAGTCCATCACTGCCCATGTACTCTTTTCTTCTCCTCTCTATTTTTTCTCTCTTATTCTCTCTCTTCTTTCTCTCTTATTTTCTCTCTCTTATTTTTCTCTCTTCTCTTCTCTCTTATCTCTTTTCTCTTCTTTTCTCTCTTTCTCTCTCTGTTTTTCTTATCCCTTATCTCCCTCTTTCTTCTTCTTCTTCTTCCTCTCTCATTTGACCAAGGGACAAGACTAGCACTGTCATCGTAGTCTCATCATCAAGGAATATTGCCGCTGTGCCTGTCTAAGTTACCGTGCCCATCTTCCGGCCATGTCGAACTAGTCATTGTGCTAGGCTGGTCGGTGTTGGTGTTGGTGTTCTATTGTCGAGTAGTATTGTCGTGGTGTCGTTCTCGTTACCATATCCATCTTTCTGCCATGTCAAGTCAATCATCATGCTAATCTAGCCACTGTGCTGGACTAGTCTCCCAATCAAGTTCTCTTTCTTTTCTTCTTCTTCACTCTTCTTCTTTCTCCTAACCCTCACTTCATCATTTCTTCTCTTTTCTCCTTTGAATGTGCACACCCTGTGTACATTCACCCAAAGAAATGGTGGGGTAACTCGATCCACTCATCTTGAAAAATTAACCATGTGTGTGTGATTACAGAAACAGGAGAATACAAGCCAAAGGAGGTAATTCCAAACCAGTTGTAGAACTGGGGGGCTTTCTTCGTCATCTAAGAGGGTGCCCATGCGAGCTAGCCCGAGTAAGTCTCGAACCCACCTTAAATTCCTCTCTCATCAGTTGATATACCTGCCCTCGCACCTGAGCGAGGTTCCCGAGAGAGCGATCTCAAAGTCTTGGTTTCCCCCGATACCCGAGACGCGTGCCACTAGATCATATGGATCCGAAGGGCGAGATCGAAGCACCTAACCAATCTCATTTCTATGAATTCAATCAAAATATGAAAATCATTCTGACAAGCCAAAGATGCTCCCAAAAGGTTAACTGTAAAGCCAGAAAAAGACGTCACGATGACGCCTCCCCGAATTCCCCCCTAGCTAACATGGCCAGACATCGGGACAGGCCAACAAAAAGCCCCTGACTGAACCCTGCAGGACAGGGCCATAAAGGTACCCTGCTTGTCAAAAAATTCCTTAGTATAGTAGCACATATGCGTATCAAGGACTCCTTGGCTATCATTCCAAAACATAGCCTCGAAATGTGGACCACCATCAGAGAATACAGAAACCCTAACTGATTAGGAAGAAAGTCCTTAAGCAAGGCACTCGACTGGTAACAAGTCTGGATTCTGACCAACTGGTCTACAAACCTTTAAAAGCCCCCAGCTGTCGGAACTTGAAAAAAACTCATGATGTAGATGATGGGCATTCCATACAGTGTCCGCCACTAGTAGCTCAAAAGTCTCTTCTCGTCCAAAACCTTCACGGATGGACCTGCACATTGCATCTAAATGTTTGAGCATTCAAGTTACAACATTGCATGGATATCTCCTCGACGTTCATGTGGTCTTGTGACTAGGAAGAAAAAATAAATAAAGCCGAGCAAATTTTTTGAATGTTGTGCTTCTCGATTCTATTAAAGCACAACATTAGACGGGGCAAGTTGTTTGAACATATTTTTCAGCACCTTGGGTCCCCGATACGGTATGAAAGAGAAGTCAATCAATAAAGCCCTGATATACAATGGAATTTTTGATATTCTAAGAATTACCCCAAAATGGGTTAAAATCTTTCTAAGCCCTCCAAACGGTCACTTGCCAAGTTTCATCGTAATCTGACATGTCTAAGGCAGTGCAGACAATGAAACAATTTGGAAAAGTCAACCTCTAGCACCCTGAAATAGACCCCGTAACTAGAACTCTATCAATACAATATCAAACGGCTGTGGGACCACCCCATTAGATCTAGCACAGTCGAAAACCCCTATGGGTTAAGTTTTAGCTTAATCGGGTACTATAAGATAAAGTATAGGTAAAAGACTAAAAAGGGATAAGTCACATGCTATTCCTGTGTGCCATCGCTGAACCAATCTCCATTAAAGAAGGGTGGTGTGCACAGTCACGAGTAGCAACTTTGGAGACCCGTATCTCACTTGTTACAAGTCGAATGGTGCTCAAATTTTGTAAGCATGTTCGTCTCGTCAAGACAAGCATTTTGATATGTGACATGGCCCATGACGATGCCCAAGCAGGGAGAAAAACTAGAGAGAAATTTGCGATTCATAGTAAAAGGTGCAGAAAATTTAGCATTGACATGTGTCATTCAAGTGGTCATATCACGACACTTACGCACCCCATTGATGCGAAATTAGTTCCATTACGTGCATAAGGTATAGGGCTTTGCCTGGTTTGAACCTCGCACGTGATGAACAGTCGAATTTCACACACGAAGACGATAAAGTTGTTACAAATTCCGGCCACTGGATTTCAGATTCTGATAAAAACTCAAAGATTGTAAAATCTTCATCCCAACACGAAATCGAGTTTGTTTCAACATGATTTTTACCGCAAGCTCAGTGCAATCTAGCAAAGAAATCATGGAAAAAAATAAGAAATAAGCACACTATTGATCGAAAGTTTCCATGATCCATGCAAATTTCAAGTTACGTGATCGTGGCCTAAAAATGTGATCTGTAGCTCGAAATTGGTATCAAATTGATCGTCATGCCAAGCCCAATGAGAAAGCAATCATCTTTTGGCCAAACAGGCATCGGAGCAACCCCGAATTATCCATGGAAGATCACACACATTCTAGGGCAATAGGAGGAACAATTTTGGAATTCCATGTATTGTTGGGTAGGGGCAAAAAGTCATTTTTCACCCATTTTTAGATTTTTTTAACTCAAATAATTTTTAATTATCATCAATTAGGCCAGATTTTGCGCATCCACCCATGTTTAGGCTCAATTCTATAAATACATGCTAAACCTAATTGTAAAAGGTTCCATGTTGATGAATAAAATTTGTAATTTTTACATTGAGATTGTGGGCATGTCTTAGAGAGAGAGAGGAGAGAGAAGAAAGTTTGATACCCTTCTGTTAAGTAACTTTATCTCTCCTCCTCTTGTCTCTCTCTCTCCCCTCCTCTTTCTCTCTCCTCCTCTCATCTCTCTCTTTCTCTCTCATCCTCTCATCTCCCTCTTTCTCTCTTCTCTTTCTCTCATCTTTCTCTTTATCTCTCCTCCTCTCATCTCTGTCTTTCTTTCTCTTCCTGTTTCTTTCTCTCTCTTCTCTCAACATAAATGACAGTGGGACATCACCATGCATGTCTTTCATCTTCTTCTTTCTTCTTTTTCTCTCCTTTCTTTCCTTACTCACCCTTCATTCTTTCCTAATCCTTCCTCTCTCTCTCTTGATCTTCTTCCCTTTCTTTCTTAATTTCTCTCTTCTTTCTTTCTCCTTGTTCTTTCCATTCTCTCTCTTCATCATTCATGCACGACGGGGCCTATCATCAAGCATGATGTCCTCCTCTGGAACACACACAGTGAGTTGGGCCCTAACCCGAGTGATGGGCCAGGACTTTGTCTGGGTTTCTTCCTTTATCCTGGATGACGGAAGCCCATCGCCGTCCACATTTTATCTCTCTTGTCATGGATGGAAGAAACTCATTGTTGTCCACGTTTTCTCTCTCGTCTTCCCTCTGTCATGGACGTCAGAGACTCATTGCGGTCCATATTTTCTCTATCTTCTTTCCTTTGTCATGGACGGCGAAAGGCTATCATCGTTCATGTTTTCTCTCTCTTATCATGGACAGCAGAAGCCCATCGTCATCCATGTTTTCTCTCTTCTCTCCCTTTTGTCATTTACAGTAGAAGCCCATAACTGTCCATGTTTTCTATCTCTTCTTCCTTTTGTAACGGACGACAAAAGCCCATCGCCGGCTTGGTTTCTTTCTCCTCTTTCTCCTGTCATGGACGGCGAAAGCCCATCGCCATCCATGTTTCTTTCCCTTCTCTTTCTCTTATCTTAGATGGCGAAATCTCATTGTCATCCATGTTTCTTTCTCTTCTCTCTCTCTTGTCATGGACAGCAGAAGCTCATCACCATCCATGTCTCTTTCTCTCAACTCTCTCCTATCATGGACGGCAGATGCCCATCGTCATCCATGTTTTCTCTCTCTCCTTCCTTTTATCATGGACAGCAAAAGCCCATCACCGTCCATGTTTCTTTCTTTTTCCTCTCTTCTTTCTCTTCCTTCTCTCTTTCTTTCTCTCTCTTCCCTCTTCCTTCTCTCTCTTCTTCTTTCTTTCTATCCCCTTTTCTCTCTTCTCTTCCCTCTCTCTTTTCATTCTTCTTCATCTTTTTCTCGTCTCCTTCTCTTATCTCCTTTATTCTACCCTCTTCTTCTATTCTTCTTGTTTCTTTCTCTTCCTTTCTTTTTTCTCTCTCCTTACTCTTTCTTCTCTCTCCTTACTCTTTCTTCTTTTTGTTCTCCTTCTCTCGTCTTCTATTTTCCCTTTTCCTCTCTCTCTTTTCTCTTTCTTCTTCCCAAAGAGGTTAAGGGTTAAGATTAGCACTGTCACAGTAGTCTTGTCGTTTAGTGGTAATGTCATTGTGTCGGTCTGAGTCACCATGCCCATCTTATTGCCACGACAGGCTAGCCATCATGTCGGCTGGTCAGTGTTGGTTATGTCATCTAGTAGTAATGCCGTTGTGCCGGTCAGAGTTACCGTGCCCGCCTCTCTACCACGCTGGGTCAATCACTCACTGATCTAGCAATTGTGTCAGTCTAGCTGCTTGGTCACAACCCAATCTTTATCCTCTTATGTTTCCCTTCTTCTTTTGAATGTGCACGCCAGTGTACATTCGCCCAAAGATAACGTGGGGAGGTTGGATCCCTTGGTCCACTTGTCTAATAAAATTAACCATGTGTGTGTGATTATAGAAATAGTAAAGTACATAGCAAGGGAGGTGATTTCAAACTAGTTGTAGGACTGGGGGGCTTTCTTCGTGATCTAAGAAGGCTCTCACGCGAGTCAGCCCGAGTAAGTCTTGAACCCATGTGAGGTGTATCCCCCCTCATGTTAAATTCCTCTCTCACCGGTTAGTGTACCTGCCCTTGTTCTTTAACAAGGTTCTCGAGAGAGCGATCTCAAGTCTTGGGTTTTCCTTGAAACCCGAGACACGTGCTATCTGATCATAGAGGGCGAGATCGAGGCATCTAACCACATGACCCTCCTCATCCCTCTTCCTTGTGGTCCCTCCCGACCACAACTTTCTCCTCTCCCTCCTTGGGGTACAGCATGACCACAATTTCTCTCTTTTCTTATTCTTTTATCCCCTTCACGTCCACTTGCTCCTTGTGCACCCTCATATCGCCTCCCATTGTGTGCCATCGTATTCTATTTTGCCCTCTCACTCTCCATGGTCCCACGCGACCACCATTTCCCAAAATTTTCTTCCCATCGCCATCTGTGCAACCAACCATGCAACCAGATCAACCTGACCCGGAGGGCGAGATTGAGGCCTCTAACCAATAGTGTACGACCTATCTCTTTTTGGTCTTTTACCCATAACTTTGTCCCGAAGCTTTTGATTAAGCAGAAACTTGACCCATAAGGGTTTTTGACCGTTTTGAATCCAATGGACATGGTCCCATAGCTGTTTGATGCACCAAAAAAAGAGTTATAGTTAAGGGGTCTATTTCAGGGTGTTAGAGGCTGATTTTTCTAAAATTGTTTCTTTGTTTGCACTGGCTTAGACATGTCGGATTGTGAAGAAAGTTGGTAGTGGTCTTTTGAAGTGCTTAGGAAGATTATAACCCATTCTAGAGCAATTATGTGTGTCAAAAATTTCAATGTATATCAGGGCTTTATTAACAGGCTTCTCTTTTATTCCGTATCGGGGCCCCAAGGTGCTGAAAAATGTGTTCAAACAGCTTGCCCAGCTAAATGTTATGCTTCGAGAGATGCGAGAATGACAACATTCAGAAATTTTCCTAGGCTTTATTACTTTTTTCTTCTTAGCCATAAGATCACATGAACACTGAGGAGATATCCACGCAACGCTGTAACTAGGATGCTCAGACTTTTGGATGCAATGTGCAGGTCCATCCGTGGAGACATTAGGGGGAGAAGAGATTTTTTGAGGGATCTTATCGAAGTCCTCACCTTCAAGGGATTGTTTGTGATTTTGACAGCTGAGGATTTTGTACGGACCTCGTTGGTCATAATTAGGCTTGTTTGGCGGCCAAGTGTCATGTTTTAGGGCACTTCTTCCCATTTGGTCTAGGTTTCTTTTGTTTTGTTGTTTGTTCTGGATAGTCTGCTGAAGGGCCCTCGACTGGCGGCCATCTGCTTTGTGCACCAGAATATCCTTGGAGGGAAGGGTACCTCATTTTTGAGGTGGTGGCTTTGGCCTCAATCCCTCTTTCTGCCAACAGTTTTGACTAGCAGGATACCTCTCTACTTCGTCTGAGGCGACCCCTGAGGACTCAATTCTGGTTGTTGCACAATAGGTCCAAGGTCTAGCTGACTTGGCTTTCTTGGGGCACCTTTAGCATCTTGAAGTGCGTTAGTGACCTCCTAGGAATGGTGTTCTTTTTCATGAGACTTGTCTTGCCTTCTTGGTGAGTCTTTTGTCCTTCGAGTCCTCTTGCAAATGGACTCAGATTGTCAGAGTTGTTTTTCGATGCTCATCTTTATGGGTCCTAGTATTGTGAAAACATGGATTTTTTTATTTAAAATGTGGTTGATGCCCCCTGCAGAGGCGTGTTCTGCGTCAACCTGCTTATTGATCCGAGTGTCCTTTACGGATTTTCACTTGGACTTGGGAAATGGCGTCGTAGAAATGGTTTTCACCAACCTCCTTTTATTTAGGGCTCTTTTACTCATGACCTTTCGGCCATGTCCACCCTTTTCTTCCATTTTTACTCACGTTCCCTTTCGGGTTTCTACCGTGCCCGAATTTTTCTTTTCCATGAAACTCTCTTACTCATGGTTTCGTGACCATGCCCATCGTCATTTTTACTCACAGTGTTCCCTTGTTACGGTATGCTCCATGCCCATTATTAAGTTTTACTTTTTTCTTTTTAATTTTTTGTGAAGGCATGTTTAGGGTCATGCCTTCTAGACCTGTGCAAAGCCTTTTAATGTCATGTAGCTAAGACGTGCATTATAGTTTAGGGTCATATATCTTGGACTGTAGTGGAGATTGATGACAGTCTGTGGAGGCCATGGAGTGAGTTTGGAGGTCGTTTGACTCACTTTGGGGCGATGGCATGAGTCTGCTTATGAAAGATGGATTGTGTAAGGATGGAATATGAAAAGTAGTGACCCACTAGATGACGGCGGGTATGGATAGCAGGATGGCTCGTCGTTTGTGGGTGCGGGTGAGACTCACTGGGGAATGATGAATGGTAATGAAGAAATATGGATTTATTGGGGAGTTGATGAAGATCGTGCACACATAGACGGGTCGATTAGGGAAGGCGTGCATAAAGACACACATAAAGGGCATGTGCAATTGTGTGGGGGCGTGTTTAAGGTCGTGCCTTTAGGACCTAGGCAAAGCAATTTAACATCACGTGGCTAGAACATGCACTTTAGTTTAAGGTCATATTGCTTGGACCATGGCTGTGCAGTTTAAAGTCATATCGTTAGGACCATGCAGTTTAAGGTCGTGCAACTAGACCTCCACTAAAGTTTAAGGTCATATAGTTTGGACCATGGCTGTGCAGTTTTGAGTCATGTAGCTAGGACTGTACAATCTAAGTTTGAGCAACTAGACCTCCTCTACAATTTGAGGTCGTATAGTTTGGACCACACAGTTTAAGGTTGTGCATCAAGACCAAGGCTGTGCAGTTTAAGGTCATGCAACACGTACAATTGTGTGGGTCGCCATGAAGTTCCATGGGGGCTAGGTTTCTGGAAGGTAACCGACTCCCTGGGGGTGAAGTGGTTAAGGCTATAGAGAGCTTAGATGGAGATGATGGCCCAACTAGGGATGGAAAATAGAAGCGGACCTCACTAGGGGTTAGGGGTAAGAGTGATTTTTTATGGTGAAAGATGAGACTCCATAGGAAAATAATTTTATGGAAGGTAACCCGACTCCTTGGGGATAAGATAGATTGATGCGAAACACACCCACTGAGGATTGAAGAGGTAGACATGACCATTTTGGCATACTCTAACTCCCCTGAGGATGATGAGTTGTGGCATAGGTGTCACTCTTATTAGGGTAGCAGTAGAACACTCGCGATAGTGGCCAAGCTCAAACATGTGCGACGTTAGCATGGGCGACCGTAGCATGCACAATAGTAGCACTGATGCAATTGACGGTAGCACGGGTGGCAGTAGTATTAAAACACACGACGCTAGCTATCACTAGTGACATGTGTGGCATTGGTCGCACACGGAGCTTGTCACACGTGGCGTTGATCATAAGCGGCGATAGTCTTGAAAACATGGTCGATTTTAACCTTCGAAAACACAGCCGGCATTGGTTTTTTAAGGCATAGCTGGCGTTAGCCCTTGGGAAATGCAGCCGGCACTGGGCCTTGATAGACACAGCTGGCACTAGTCAGTGGCTTTTACATGTAACGTTAGTCCCAAGAAACGTCGGTCCGAGTTCAGGCCTCGGGCTCTGGCTCGGCCCTGCCCTGGTCCATTGTCGTTTGATGCTCAGTGCTATATGGACAGCGGGTCTGTGCCTGGCTCAATCCGGTCCATCATCATTTGGCCTTCAGAGACCTGGCTGGCATTTCTAGTTTGTGAGGGGTACTTCATGGAAGTTTCAGTTATATAAGGGGGTAAAGCCCCTTTTTTCAGCATTTCTCTAGGTTAAAATGGCTAAGGAGAGAGAGAGAGACTTCCAGTGAGAACTCTGGCGATAGCGCAGGGGTTTTGAATGAGTGTAACAGAAAGTTCAACAAGCAGCGATAAATTTCGGCTAGGAAGAGAGAGGACTGAAGGGAACACCTGAGCATTCATGAGGGGTTGCAGGAGTTTCTTGGTGAGGGTTGCTGCCAGGGTGAGCAACATAGGATTTTTCTAGAGTTTGTAGAGATTCTGACTGTAGTTTCAGAGTAACAGGAAAGGGAAAAGGGGTGTAGGTTGTAGCAGGGTACTGTCGGTGGACTTCTGCCTGGTTTCTATTTACCTTTTAGTGCTGCAGAAGAAGGGGAAACGTCCACCAGCGGGTTTTTGGCGAGTGACTAGTGGTTTCTCAGTGGGAAATCGAAGGGTTGAGGGAATGTGAACAATCTCGAGTAGTGAAAAGTCACTGGTGGTAACGACTGAGACCCCACACGTCAGGACAAACGTCAGACCACGTTGTGGCTGGTAGTCATGAGGCGGTGCACCCGGGGCTCAAGGCAACATGTACACACCCTGTGGCACTTGCAAGAACTACGAACACGAGCTGTGATAGCCTTGAAAAACACGGTTGGTGCTAGCTTTCGAGAACACAGCCTGTGTTAGTCCACAGTTGGCGCTGGGCTTTGAGAACACAGCTGACATTGGGCCTCTGAGAACACAACTGACGCAAGCCTTGACTGGCACAGCCGGTGTTGGGTAGAGCCGGCGCTAGCTTTTGATAACACTGGGGCCATGAAAAACACAACCGACGGTAGCCTTGAAAAACACAGCCGATGCTAGCCTGTGCCTTAGTGGTTCGCACATAGTAGTGAGTCGTTAAACTTTATATAATGGTCGAGCATTCTCACAGAATTCGTGAAGTGAAGAGCGTTCCATGGGGAGGAGAGCTTGGACTGATGATTTTACTAGTGAATGTTTAGTGAGGTACGAGCATATTTAACTCATTGAAGCACTGTGCAAACCAGAGTGGCCTCTTAGTGTCACCTTTATTACCGACCCCGTTTGCTTCGAGGTCAGGAAGGATGACGACGGGAATGTCAGAAGCGAACAAGGGGTGGCCCTCCTTCACTGCATGTAAAGGAATGTGGCCTCTGAAGAGAACTTGCCCACCCTAGGAAAGAGGATGGTGAAGAAAAAGTGGCTAATATGGTCTTCTGCGGGCCTTAAATGTAGGGGGAGCACCAATATTTAAAAGGGTACTCTTCCTGGACCATCAATGTGCTAGGGTCACACAAAAGGATTGTCATGACCCTGCCCTTGACCACCGTACCTTATGCGATAACGAGCGATCGAGCGTCGGTTCATGATCCAATGTAACGTTTGTCACTCAAGAATGAGTGCACGCAACACTTTTATTTTCGGTAATTGAGCAAACCATGGAAAAAAAACTAAATAATAACTCAACTAGTGGGTGAATAGCGACCATCCCAAACAACAAAAATCCATTATATATATGCATCTCTTCCAAAATGTTACATTCAATTCAGGGCGTCTAGGCCCAATATTACATATGTCAACAAAGAAAAAAAACCCAAGGTCAAACAGCCCAAACATAAACAAGATCTAAGCGCCTTCTTCGTAGAATCTAACTTCAAGTTCCCGCTACAAAACGCGAGCTCCAAGCCATGAACCTATCTCTTTCAATCTACAAGGAGAGAAGAAATAATGGAATGAGTTATACAGCCCAATAAAATCAACAGCAGCACGCCTTGTTTGCACGGCCAAATGACGATGCTCACGTACCTGATCGACGTTAAACGATCTGCATTATGTGCATAAGGTCCAAGGCTATCTCTGGTCCAAACCTCAGATTTCAATGGTTGGATTTTGCACGCAAAGGCGATGAAGTTGTTGTAAATTTCAATCGCCAGATTTCAAGATTTCGACAAAAAAGCCCCAACGAAATCTTTATTTAGAGAAGAAATCGAGCTGTGTTTGTTGTAATGTGATCATGACGGCATTCTCAGTTTGATTCAGCCAAGAAATATAAGAAAAACATCAAGGAACAAGCGCACTATCGATCCAAAGATTTCAAGATTCATCCAAATTTCAAGTCTCATGATCATGGCTTAAAAACATGGTTCATGGCTCGAAGTTGGTATCAAATTGATCGCCATGCCGAGCCCCACAAGAAAAAAATCATCTTTCGATCAAATGAGCATCAGAGCAACCCCGGATCAGAAATGAAAGATCACACAAGTTCTCAGGCAGCAATACGGACGGTTTTGAAATTCCACACATTGTTAGGCTAGGGAAAAAAAGTCTTTTTGCACCCATTTTTCGAATTTCTTTTAATTCAATTAATATGTAATTATCTTCAATTTTAGGTAGTTTTTGGGCACCCACCTATGTTTGGGCCCAATTTTATATAAACATGTAAAGCTAAATTGTAAAAAAAACAACACAAGACCTTCGGTTGAACTTCGATTCATTCAAATAAAGATTCAATTTTTGCTTGAGTTTGTGGGTATGTCTTGGCGAGAGAGAGGAGAGAGAAGAAAAGGGTCAGTACCCTTGGTAAGGTAACTTTCTCTCTCCTCCTATTTTCTCTCTTCTTCCCTCTTTCTCTCTCCTCTTTTCTCATCTATCTCTCTTTCTCTCTCCTCTTTCTCGCTCTTATTTTCTCATCTTTATCTCTTTCGCTCTATTCCTCGTTTAGCCTATCATGTCCTTCTTTCCTTGCTTCTCTTTCTCCATTCACGCATGACGGGCCTATCGTCTTGTGTGATGCCTTCTTGCTCATGAGACATGAATAGTGGGCCAGGCCTTAACCTCGATGGCAGGCCGGGCCTTTGTCAAAGTTCTCCCTCTTTCTTCTCGTCTATCAGAGACGACACAAACCTATTGCCACCTGTGTTCTCTTTCTTTCTTCTCATCTGTCACAGACGGTGCTAACCTATGTCCACTTGTGTTCCCTCTCTTTCTTCTTGTCTGTCACATATGGCACTAACTCATCACCACCTATTTTTCTCTCTCTTTCTTCTCTTCTGTCACAGACGGCACAAGCCTATCACCGCTTGTGTTCTCTCTCTTTCTTCTCTTCCGTCACAGACAGTGTTAGCCTATCGCCGCCTGTGTTTCTCTCTCTTTCTTCTATTCCATCACCACCAATGCAAGCTTAGCGCCACCCGTGTTTTCATCCTTATTCTTCAATCACAGACGCTGAAGGCCTATCAGCACCTATGTTCTTCCCCTCTCCTCTTTCTTTTGACAAAGCTGACGTATGCCTATTGCCGCCTGTGTCCCCATTCTCTCTTACATATATCACAGTCGGTGTGAGCCCATCACTACAGGCGTGTTCTCTCTCTCTTCTCTCTTTATTTCACAGCCAGCGGAAGCCATCACTGGCTGAGTTTTATCCTTCCTTCTCCCATTATTGTCTTGTCTGTCTTTACCTCTTCTTTTCCCTTTATCCTTTCTCATGCTCTTCTTCTCCCCTCATTATCTTTCTCCCCGTCTTTCTATTCTCTTCTCCTTCTTCTCTTCTCTTCTCTCTCTTTTTGTTCTTTTTCTTCTTTTCACTTACCCTTTCATTTGATTAAGAAGGGTCGTGACTAGCCTTCCATGGTAGTCCTGTCGTCTAGCCTTAATGTCGTTGTGCCGATCAGAGTTGCTACACCCGCTTTATAGTCACGGCAGACTAGCCATTGTGTTTAGCTAGTCGGTATTGATACTGTCATCTAGTAGTAATTATGTCGAGTCGATCTGAGTTATTGAGCCCATTTTACTGCCACATCGGGTGAATTGCCTACTAGTTTAGTCACTGTGTCAGCCTCACCATTTGGTCAAATTCATTTAACCCCAATCTTTCTTCTCTCATTCTTCTTTTCCTCTTTTTGAATGTGCATGCCCGTGTACATTCCCCAAATGCAAGGTGGGGACCCTCAACCCACTTGTCTTATAACATTTGCGATATGTGTGTGATTGCAGAAATATGAGAACAGGCCAAGGGAGGCGATTGAGAACCAATTTTACGACTGGGGGGACTTTCTTCGTGATCTAAGAGGGCGCCCACACGAGCCAGCCCAAGTAAGTCCTGAACCCACCTTAAATTCCTCTCTCATCGGTTAGTCGACTTACTCTTGCTCTTGAGCAAGGCTCCTGAGATCTCAAAGTCTCGGGTTCCCCTGAAACCCGAGACGCACCTAACCAGCTTGGCGACTCCACTAAGGACTTACTACCCCTTAGTCAGATCGTACTTGTTTGGCTAGTTTCTCCTTTCTGTTTTTCTATTTTCACACATCCATTATGGTTTCTAAGATTTGTAACCCATTCATTTGGATCAGGGATTTTCTTATCCCCGCATTTGCGAGTGTCACCAGGGAACAAGTTCCTCCAACTCCGTTCCCAACCCTTGTTTTGAGAAAAGGCCCCGGGTCTAGCTCCCAGGTCTTCACCTAGATTGGTTTGAGGGACTTTAAGGCCCCTCACTCCCCATCTCTTAGCTATGGTGGAACTTCTGCCAAGGCCCTTGCATGGGCAGCATATCTGTTACCGTAAACAGCATGCCCCTTGCCACCGGTAAGTCACTTGTCGGTCTTATTGCCGTGGTACGTCAGAAGGTTGCCCAGTCCCTCTCTGCAAAAGGCAAGCAAGTTGTCATTGCTTATGTGGGTCACCGCAAGGATAACCCCCACATTCCTGCACCACCACGAGTCTATATCCCTAGAGGCTTGACCTATCAAGGAGGAGACCCTACGACCGCCACCTCACGAACGCCACACCTCGGGGCAAACTTTATATTACCTCGAGTCAGCATCTAGGATCAAACCTCCTAAGGCCGAGTCTTGCATACGTTGTTCATATGCATCCCACTGCTCGGGGCAACGCTGTCATTGCGCTAACCCGAGTACACGGAAGACAACCTTCTTGTCCTCTTACTCAGCACACACATGCGCACCCTATAAAGGGTAAGCCTCCACCTATTCTCTTACAGAAACTTGCTCATAGTTCTCGGCCTCCTATGGCAAGATCACAGGCTCGAGCCTAAGATAACCCTCACGTCCCCCTTGATCCTTCTTCAAGGGGCACACATGCATCGCTGTTACAGACAACCCCTCGCCCTCGACTCAGGCATCCTCACAAGTCAACCCTGCTCTTGCCTACTTCTCCTTTTTTGAGCAAGCACCTCCATCCTTGGTACTCGAAGACCTTCCCTAAGAGTACCATCCTAAACCAAACCCGTCATTTCGGTTGTGTCTCTGGAGCCCACAAGAGAGCTCGTGGCAAAGACCTGATCAAAGATCGAGTCCTGCTTCTTCCCTAGCCCAGGTTAACTCTAGTCTCTAGCCCTCATCCTTTGCCGCACCTGATAGAGATAGCTCTCTCTTGTCCATGAAGAGAAGACCAGCCACAGTTCTGATCACAGTTTTGGCGGGAGGTTGATCAAAACCTCAAAGCTAAATGCGATAGGGGTCTGCGACTTTTGACCAAGGAAGTGACCAAGGCAGTTGAGGCAACCAGCTCTGATGACGCTCTTCGCTTGATCCCTTCTATCCTCTTCAGATGACGAAGCCTAAAGAAGAAGTCCATGATACACTATGGTTTGTGTCGTAGAAGACAACCCAGCAAATCAGCAACCACGGTCTCAAGACCGTCGAGAACCAGTCCTCACGTGATTGGTATACAAAAATCGAGTCCAGTTAGGCCATGCAGACCCCCTGCTGACCGTTTTTTTGCGTGCGACCCAATAAGTTCGCAATCCCTCAACTGCAACTAAGGCTGATCGCCTTGGAGAAACAATAAAAAAAATGGTCATAAATGAACCTGACTCATATGAAGACCGCATGAACAAGTTCAAAGATATGGTGCGCGCAACGATGGAGAAGATAGATCATATAGATGCCGCACGACAATCACCTAACCATGAGGTCAATTCCCACCACTCAGATAGTGCACCTCCAAGGCATTCCGTTCCCTCTGACTCATAGGACAAGTCTATCCCGGTAGGGACCACGATTTTTCCTCAGAAAGGCACAACGCCGGGTGAGTGAAGAAAGGCGTAGCACTGGGTGAGCGAAGAACACACAACACTAGTTGAGAAAAGGGAGAAGCAGCGCCAGTGCCGATTAAGAGAAGGAAGATCTAGAGCCAGCTCCGGTTGAGAAAAAGGAGAAGCAGCACCAACCACAATTGAGAAAAGAGAGAAGCAGCGCCAGCGCCTATTGAGAGAAGGGAGAAGCAGCGCCAGCACCGGGTGAGCAAAGGAGGAAGCAGCACTAGTGTGTGTTTTTATTAACCACATAGCTGTCACCTGACAGCGTCGCCCCGTATGTATCAGAGCCATGAGTGGTTACCTCAGCCATAATGAGTCCAATTAACCATGAGTACTTACGCCCTTTGATAAACAAGATTTCCTCATTTCACACTCTCTCTTTCCCTTAAGGAGTTTAGTGCCGCCCTTTGAAGAAAGCTCACTGGTGGATCCAAGGATAGCCTGTGAAAGCTGCAAGTTAGGAGCTAAGGCACCGTGAGAATTAAGGTAAGTGGGTGTAGCTTATATGCACCCATGACTGTTGAAAACATGATGAAAATTGGTTGGATGATAGAATCAAACATATGAGTATGAATGGGTTGGCACAAGATTGGAAATTTGAGAGTGTGCTTCTAAATTCCATGACCATGTTAACATGTATGTACGATATTGTTATCCATGGAAACTCATGGAATGCTCATAGTGAGACTTGTTGACATGAATAAGGTTTCATGCCCAAAATGCACCTTGACCATGAGATATTAAGTGTCCTTTAAAAGCATGAAAAAAATCGCCAAATTGTTTACTATTTTTGGCATTAAAATGATCATGGGCCAAATGGTGTCCAAATGGGGCCAAATGGTGTCCAAATGGGACCAAATCGGTCCCAAATAGAAGACATGTATATTTACTCTAAGTTCACTTTTTGTGACTTGATACAATTGTGCATTAATGATAGAGATATGGCTTAAGATATTGAGACACGAAACTACCCACAATCGCTGCTAATTCCAGCAACTGTGGCCCTCTTCGAGCAATGTTTTGACCCTGCAAACGGTTTCCGAAAACCTTAAAATCTCAACCATTGGAGAGGTTTGTGAATTTACTCAAAGTTGCATGCTTTGCGAATTTTGAAATTTCTCACGGATTTTGAATTGTGATCCGAAATGCGCAAAGACATCACCACGCACTATTGCAGGAAAATTTCCAGCAACTAAGGTTCACTTTGTACTAGGCTGTCGACCCACGCCCAACCTCTTTCAAATTTATATCATTGTAAGCTCCAGGTTTTATGTTGAAGGCATTCTGAAACTCCCCCTAAATCGAGAGCTAAGCCATCGTAAAGAGAAGCATGTCACTGCTACTTGTCACTGCACCAATTGTATATCAATGCGACACTAAATTGCTTTGATATATGGTAAAAGTGAATGCTATATGACAAATTTCATGTGAATGCGATGAAGATATGGGAACAATGCCACATTATGAATTCACGGAAATGCCTTAAAAATATGTGAACCATGTCAAATGAATGCTTTATGTGTGGAAAGGGTCCACAAGTGCTTTAGTGATGAAATAAGTTCATAATGAGTACCACATGCCACTATTAAGGTCTATGTGTGAATGCCTTGTGATAGCTTAAAAAATGTCTCTGGTAAATGTTATGCACTATGATGAAAAATGAAACATCTGCATGAGACATACTGTGATGAATGACCATTGTTTATTTAGATATTGGCCACTACACGGTGGGACACTCACCGGTAGTGGACATTATTATGGCACTGTCATGAATGGTTACTATTTATTTTCAAGTTGACCACTATGCGGTGGGACACTCACCGGTAGTGGACACTGCTATGATAATGCTTGCTACGCACTGGGACTCGAGCTCAATGGTAGTGGATGTTACATTGCTATATGGATGAGATGGTTGACTGCTACGCATTGGGACTCGAGCTCTTTTGTGCTGGATATTGGACTTGATGAGAACATTGGCTGCTACGAGGTGGGACTTGAGCCCATCGGTAGCGAGAGCTTGGTTCACCAAAACATTGATGAGAATATTGGTCACGACGTGGTGGGACACTCACCTGTAGTGGGTATTGTTGTGATATCGCCTGCTACACGATGGGACACTCATCGGTAGTAAGGAATGTGATGCCGGCATACTCCCTGGCCTGCACAATGATAGGAACGAGTTAGGGGGAAAAAAAAAAGGGTTGCTCCCTAAGATTTATGTGACAAGATTTGAGATATGATTGGATGCCTTGCAAGGTGACGGTCTCTCGGACCCCCAATGCGCACTGGGGATTGTGTGCGTAGGTTGAGGGTATTAGAACGAAGACTACCCCACTTGTCATTACTCTCCCTTCTGTGTGATGGTAGAGGCCTTAAGCATGGAGTTGGCTTAGCCTAATAGATAAGGCCTCTACTATGGGAGTAGATGATCTAGGGAGTGCGTGTTTAATAATTGAATTTCTGTGTATGGAATGTTGAACTTGGAGTGATTGAATGATTAATGATTTCACTGATAGAATTTTTATGATCATATTAATTCGATGGTGATTGTTGCTTGGAAGAATGTTCTTACTCGTTGCCTTGATCTGATATTCATATATGCCAAACTGTGATTGTATATTGATGAACTGAACTGTTATCACACATGGACAGAATCACGATAGATGCATAACACTGGACTTGCTTACTGAGCTTTATAGCTCATCCCATTATTTTTCTCCTCTCCTTGTAGATTGGTAGTGGCAGGGTCAAGGCTTGGGGCTCGAATTTTGCTGTGGAAGGCCAGAGTGGGACTTCTCGAAGAAGGTGTTTAGACTTGTTTATGTCTGAGCTGTTTGGCCCAAGGTTTTGTTCATTGTTGTATTGTTGATGTGTAATATTGGGCCTTAATGCCCCGAACAGAATGAAATATTTTGGGAAGGATTTAATGTAATAGATTTTTGGCATTTAGGATTTCTTTATGTTTTCTGCTAGTTGAGCTAATGCTTTAGATATTTTCTTTGGTTTTCTTTATCACCTATAATAAATCAAGTCTACTCCCTCCTGAGTGACAACTGTTACATTAGATCACGGACCCGTGCTCGATCGTCCGTTGTCTCGTAAGGTAGGATAGTCGCGGACGGGGTCGTGACAGATATGGTATCAGAGCAGCCAGGATAGGATTCTTGGCCTAGGGAGTTAGGATAGTCCGTTGATTTATTTTTGGGTGGATAAGTTATTGAGTGTTCTTGTGACTAGGTTAAAAGATGACGAGAGGCCGTACCCACAGCACGAGTTCTAATGATGACAATACTAGGGCACTCGGTGAGTTTTATAAAACTCTGGGGCTTATGACCCAAATGATGAAGGAATTTATGCCAACCTAGTCTACTCCTACGTTCGAGTAGAATGACAATAACCTCATGGAGAGGTTTAAGAGAATGACACCCCCAACCTTTTTCAGGCATGGAGGAGTGGAAAACGCAAAGAGGTGGAAAAAGCAAATAGAGAAGATCTTAAAGGTGTTGCAATGCTCAAGTGAGAAAAACGTTAGGCTAGGAGCCTTTATGCTGGAAGGGGAAGCATAATACTGGTGGGACTCGGTGAAGAACACTTGGAGGGAGACAGGGACCGTGATCACCTCGAAAACTTCTTGGTGGCTTTAGATGAGAAGTACTTCCTTGATTCAGTCAAGGAAAGGAAGGAAGTAGAATTCATTGAACTCCAGTAAGGGGGGTATGACTGATGAACAATATGTCGCCTAATTTACAGAGCTTTCTAGGTATACGCCCCACATCATAAATATCAAGGCACAAAAGCCGGCTAAATTTGAAAGGGGGTTTACGACCAGATATCAGGAGTAGGGTGATGTCGGCCAATATAAAATCTTACACCCCTATGGTATACCATGTTCTGAAGATGGAAAAAGATTGCGAGGATCGCAGGTTAAGGGAGGAAGGAAAAAGGGACGTTGTGCCGTCAGGAAAGTTTGGGAAGAAAGCCTGGCAATCTTCTAGGATAAACGCCAGAGGGAGACCGTACCCACTTAACCCAAAGATCCCGAAGAGTCTTCCGGGCAATATGGATAATGATCGACGCCCGATTTGTACTTATTGTGGGAGAAGCAACCACATTACTGCAGAATGCTATCGGAAGAAGAATGTATATCTGAAATGCGGTAAGCCTGGCCACTGGGAGAAGGACTGCCAGATGATGAAGTCCGAAGATCGCCACCCAAGGACAAGTGTTCGCACTCAATGAATAAGAGGCTAAGGCATCCACCTCAGTGATTAGAGGTATGCTCTCAATTTGTGATAGTAATGCTAATGTCATAATTGACCCTGGATCCTCTAATTCATTTGTTGCACCCCGTTTTACCCATTAAATGAATGTCGCACCTGCATGTCTCAATTATACTTTAATAGTATGCACTCTTGTGGGAGGCTCTATAGAGACTGATAGAATATGTAGATAGTGTAAGCTAATGATTGATGGGTGAGACCTACCTGTGGATTTAATCCTTCTAGATATTCAAGAATTTGATGTAATTCTACGCATGGATTGGTTGTTTATACACCATGCCACCATCGATTTCCATGAAAAGACGGTAACCCTTAAATGTCCTGATACACTTCAAGGGCATTAGGCACAATTCCCCACTACACATCATCTCTACCTTCTGGGCCTCTCTCCTTGTGGCTAAAAAGTGTGAAGGATACCTAATTATGTGGTGGAGAATCAAGATGTTCAGACTCAGTTAGAAGGGATACCAGTAGTAAAAGAATAACCTGAGGTATTTCTAGAGGAGTTTCCATCTCTACCCCCAGAAAGGGAAATCGAATTTGAGATAGAAGTAGTACCTGAAATTGCGCCCATTTCTAAAGCCCCATAGAGAATGGCTCCAGCAGAACTGAAAAAGTTAAAAAAACAGTTGCAGGAATTATTGGATAAAGGATTCGTCCGACCTAGTGTCTCGCCTTGGGGTGCACCAGTCTTGCTTGTGAAGAAAAATGATGGATCCTCAAGATTATTTATTGACTATAGGCAGTTGAACCAAGTGACGGTGAAAGATAAGTACCCTCTGCCTAGGATTGACGACCTCTTTCACCAACTCCAAGGAGCTCAAGTGTTTTCGACGATTGACCTTAGATCGGGTTATCATCAATTGTGGGTCAAGGAGGAAACATTGCAAAGACCGCCTTCAGAACTCAATACAGTCACTATGAGATGCCATTCGGATTAACCAATGTCCCCATTGTGTTCATGGATTTGATGAATAGGGTGTTCAAACCCTTCCTATATGACTTTGTAACAGTTTTCATCGATGATATCTTGGTATATTCTAAGAGATGGGAATTGCATGAACAACATCTAAGAATGGTCTTGCAAACATTAAAGTAAGAAAGATTCTATGCTAAGTTGAGCAAGAGAGAGTTTTGGCTCTCTAGTGTAGCCTTCCTTGGGCACATTATTTCTAAGGATGGGATCACAGACAACTCCTCTAAGATCGAAGCCGTACTTAAGTGGGAAAGGCCAACAAATGTGACCGAGGTCGGTAGCTTCATGGGACTGTCAGGGTACTATAGGGGCTTTATAGAAGGATTCTCAAAGATAACGCTTCCCTTGACTCGACCGACCTAGAAGAATGCAAAATTTATATGGCCATAGGAGTGTGAGTGGAGTTTCTAGGAATTTAAGAAGAGACAAGTCACAGCCCCAATACTGGCCTTGGCAGAGGGGAATGATGACTTTGTGGTTTACACCGATGCATCCCATAAAGGGCTCGGATGAGTACTTATGCAGAGAGGTATAGTTATTGCTTATGCCTCAAGGCAGGTAAAGCTGCATGAGCAGAACTATTCCACTGACGACTTGAAACTCGAGGCAATAGTGTTCGCGTTAAAAATCTGGAGGCACTATCTCTATGGGGCCCAGTTTAAGGTGTTCACGGACCACAAGAGCCTCAAGTACCTCTTTTCCCAGAAAAGGCAGAACATGAGGCAAAGAAGATGGATGGCCTTCTTGAATGATTATGACTGCACAATTGATCACCAACCGGGCAAGACTAATGTAGTAGCCGACACCTTAAGTCGAAAAGCTGTGGTCTTCGTGGCATATTTGATGGTTCGAGAAATGAAGCTGTTAGAAGATGTGGTAGAGTGGCACCCATCTCAGCCCCGTGGCGAGGGGGAAGGAATGCTGTCATGTTTAAGGATGGAACCCCAACTCCTTCAACAAATCCCTTGATGATAAAAATCCTTGAAGAAATGAAAATGGAAGGAAAAGAAGATTTCTTTATGAGGAGCGATGATTTGTTAAGGTTTAGAGGCCGAGTGTGTGTTCTTAATGACAAGAAGATAAAAAGGGCTGTCCTAGAGGAAGCACACCACTCCCGCTACTCGGTACACTTAGGGAGTACAAAGATGTAGCAGGATTCGACAAAGACCTTATGGTGGAACAACATGAAGCGAGATGTGGTACAGTTTGTCGCTAAGTATTTGACATGTCAGCAGGTGAAGGTAGAGCATCAGAAACCTGCTGGACTGCTATGGCCCCTGCCCATACCAGAATGGAAATGGAAACACATCACGATGGTCTTTATTTCTGGATTACCAAGATCAAGTGCAGGGCATCATAGTATCTAGGTCATGGTGGTTCACAAGACCTACACCCTGGACAAGCTAGCCCAATTGTACATCAGAGAAATTGTGAGATTGCATGGAGTGCCCATCACCATTGTGTCAGATAGGGACACTAGATTCACCTCCATATTTTGGGCAAGTCTGTAGTTGGCCTTAGGAAACCATACTTACATTTAGCACCGCCTTTCATCCCCAACCAGATGAAGAATCATAGAGAACCATCCAGACCATGGAGGACATATTAAGGGCATGTGTCACTGAATTTAAGGGAAGCTGGGAAGACCTTATACCTCTGATAGAAATTACCTACAACAACAGTTTCCAAGCCAGTATTCAGATGGCACCCTATGAGGCACTGTATGGGAGAAAGTGTAGGCCGCCCATCTGTTGGGACGAGGTGGGCGAAAGAAGATTATTAGAGCCCGAAGTGGTTCAGATGACTTATGAGAAGAATACCTTAATTAGAAAGTGGCTCAAGACAGCCCAAAGTCGGCAAAAGAGTTATGCCGATAATCGTCAGAGAAACCTCGAGTTTGAAGTGCCTGATCGAGTCTTCTTGAAAGTATCACCAACCAAGGGTGTTACGAGATTTAGTAAAAAGGGGAAATTGAGCCCATGATTCATTGGGCCTTTTAAAGTCCTGGAAAGAATTGGAAGCACAGCTTACCGACTTGCTCTGCCACATGAACTGGCCAACGTCTATAATGTCTTCCATATATCACTGCTAAGGAAATACCTACCTGACCCGTTCCATTTCTTGGAGTACAAACCAATCCTACTATGGGAAGATTTGAATTATATTGAACAACCAACTGGATATTAGACAGGAGAATACAAGTATTGCGCAATAAAGAGATACCCCTGGTTCGAGTGCAATGGCAGTATCACTCAAAGGAAATATCGACATGGGAACGAGAAGATGAAATTAGAGAGAAATACCCCCACCTGTTTAATTAAATTTAATATGATTTTGAGGACAAAATCCTTTTTAAGGGGGGGGATGATATAAGGACCGCGATTTTTCCACAGAAAGGGACAACACTGGGTGAGTGAAGAAAGGCACAACGCTGGGTGAGTGAAGAAGGCGCAACATCGGTTGAGAAAAGTGAGAAGCAACGCTAGTGTTGGATGAGATAAGGAGGACGCAGCGTCAGTGCCGGTTGAGAAAAGGGAGAAGTAGTGCTAGCACCAGTTGAGAGAAGGGAGAAGCAGTGCCAGCGTCAGGTGAGCGAAGGAGGAAGCAGCACCGGTGCTTGTTTTGGTCAACCACACAGCTGTCACCTGACAGCGCCGCCCCGTACGTGTATGAGGCATGAGTGGTTACGTCAGCCATAGTGAATCCCACCAACCATGAGTACTTAAGCCAATGGACAAACAAGATTTCCTCAATTCACACTCTCTCTTTCCCTAAGGAACTCACTGTCGCCCTTTGACGAAATCCCACTGGTGGATCTACGGAGAGCCCATGAAGGCTGTGAGCTAGGAGCTGAGGCACCGTGAGAATTAAGGTAAGTGGGTCTAGCTTTTATGCACCCATGACTGTTGAAAACATGATGAAAATGGGTTGGATGATAGAATGAAACATGTGAAGTATGAATGGGTTGGCACAAGGTTGGAAATTTGAGAGTGTGCTCCTAAATTACATGACCATGTTTAATATGTATGTATGAAATTTTTACCCATGAAACTCATGGAATGCTCATTGTGAGACTTGTAGGCACGAATATGGTTTCATGCCCAAAATGCACATTGACCATGAGATATTAAATGTCCTTTAAAAGCATGACAAAAATCGCAAAAGTTTTTGCTTTTTTTGGCAGTAAAATGATCATGGGCCAAATGGTGTCCAAATGGGAGCAAGTCGGTCCCAAATAAAAGACATGTATATTTACTCTAAGTTCACTTTTCATGACATGATAAAATTGTGCATTAATGAAAGAGATATGGCCTAAAATATTGAGACACGACACTACCCACAGTTGCTGCTAATTCCAGCTACTGTGGCCCTCTTCAAGCAATGTTTTGACCCAGGAAGTGGTGTCCAAAAACCCTAAAATCTCAACCATTGGAGAGGTTTGTAAATGTACTCAAATTTGCAAGGTTTGAGATTTTTAAAATTTCTCACGGATTTGAAACTGTGATCCGAAATGTGCAAAGACGTCACCGCGCACTGTTGCAGGAAAATTTCCAGCAACTAAGATTCACTTTGTACTGGGCTGTCAACCGATTAAACGACGCCCAAACTCTTTCAAATTTATGTCTTTGTAAGATTTATGTGCAAGCTCCAGGTTTCATGTTGAAGCCATATTGAAACTTCCCTTAAATCGAGAGCTACGCCCTCGTAAAGAGACGCATGTCACGTTACTAGTCACTGCACCAAATGTATATCCATGTGACACTAAATTGTTTTGATATTTGGTAAACGTGAATGTTAATGACAAATTTAATGTGAATTCCATGAAGATTTTGGAATGATTCCATATGATGAATTTCAGGCAAATGCCGTAAAATTATGTGAACCATGTCAAATGAATGCCTTATGTGTGGAAAGGGGCCACAAGTGGTTTAGTGATGAAATAATTTCATAATGAGTACCACATGCCACTGTGAAGGTCTATGTGTGAATGCCTTGTGAAATCTTATGCAATAAATGTCTCTTGCAAATGTTCTAACGCTATGATGAAAAATAATGCATCTGCACGAGGCATACTGTAATGAATGGCCACTGTTTATTTTGATATTGGCCACTCACTGGTAGTGGACATTATTATGACACTGTGATGAATGGTTATTGTTTATTTTCATGTTGACCACTACGTAGAGGGACACTAACCAGTAGTGGAAACTGCTACTGGGACTCGAGCTCAATGTTAGTGGATGTTACATTGCTATATGGATGAGATGGTTAATCGCAACGCATTGGGACTCGAGCCCTTTGGTGGTGGTTACTGGACTTGATGAGAACATTGGCTGCTACTGGTGGGACCCAAGCCCATTGGTTGTGATAGCTAGGTTAACTAAAACATTGATGAGAATATTGGCCACTACGCAGTGGAACACTCACCAGTAGTGGGTATTGTTGTGATATGGCATGCTACGCGATGGGACAATCATCGGTAGAAAGGAATGTGATGCTGGCATACTTGGCCTACACAGTGACAGGAACTGGTTACGGGGGAAAAAAAATCGCTCCCCAAGATTTATGTGATAAGAAATGAGATCTGATTGGAGGCCTTGCAAGGTGACAGCCTGTTGGACCCCCAATGCGCATTGGGGGCTGTGTGCGTGTGTTGAGGGTATTACGAAGTGGACTACCCCACTTGTCATTACTCTCCCTCCTGTGTGATGGTAGAGGCCTTAAGAAATGGGATTGGCTTAGCCTAATGGATAAGGCCTCTACTACGGGAATAGGTGATCTTGAGAGTGCGTGGTTAATAATTGAATCTCTGTGTATGGTATGTTGGAATTGGAATGATTGAATGATTAATGGTTTCCCTGATAGAATGTTCATGATAATACTAATTCGATGGTGACTGTTGCTTGGAAGAATGTTGTTATTCGCCACCTTGATCTGATATTCATATATGCCAAACTATGACTGTATATTGATGAACTGAACTGTTATCACACATGGAAATAATCACCATAGATGCAAAACACTAGAATTGCTTATTGGACTTTATAGCTCATCCCGTTATTTTTCTCTACTCCTTGTAGTTTGATAGTGACAGAGTCAAGGCTTGGGGCTCGAATTTTGCTATGGAATGCCAGAGTGGGAGTTCTCGAAGAAGGTGTTTAGACTTTGTTTATGTCTGGGCGGTTTGGCCCAAGGTTTTGTTCATTGTTGTGTTGTTGATGCGTAATATTGGGCCTTAATGCCCCAAACTGAATGTAATATTTTGGGAAGCATTTAATGTAATAGTTTCTTGATATTTGGGATTTCTTTATGTTTTCTACTAGTTGAGTTCTTTTTTTTGGTTTGTCTCATCACCGATAATAAAAGTGTTAAGTCTACTATATTCTGAGTGACAAACATTACATTAGATCACGGATTCGTGCTCGATCGTCTGTTGCCGTGTAAGGTACGATAGTCGGGGGCGGGGTCGTGACAGTTGCTCACCCTATCTTACAAGCAGACATCGATGCTATGGTTACCCATAGCTTAAAGAAGAGACAAATTTCGAGGATACAAAGGCCATACCCTTCATACATTGGCTAGGTGTCACTTCCCTCAGATTACAAGAAAGGGAAGTTTCCCCTATTCAATGGAACCACGTCCCCAAACCAGCGTATCGGCCACTTTCATGTAGCGTGTTGAGAAACAACGGCTGATGGGAGACTCCACCTCCATCAGTTTGTTGAAACCCTTGACAGATCGGCTTTTCAGTGGTATGCTCGACTTCCCCCAAACTCAGTGCACAGTTGGGAGGAAATGGAGAAGCTGATCCAACAAAATTTTTATGTTGTCGAGAGAGAGGTTCAAACCATCGAGATTCTCACGCTGACTCAAGACCCCGATGTGCCTGTGGACGAGTTCATATCAAGATGGAGAAATTTGGCCGCTTGCGATCCCAATCCCATGCTTAAGAAGGAAGCAGTTCAAACTTGTGTGCGGAACATCCAACCTGAAATCGCCCTACATGTTGAGGCCTCCAATCCTATTTCCATGTTAGAACTGATCCCCAAATCGGTCAGCATAAAAAGCCTAGCATGCCACCACGGCGGGTCACGACAACCGTCTGTAAGCTCAAAGAACAACTGGGGCAATGGTAGCTCTCAAACTAACACTCGAGGCAGCCAACAAAAAAGAGTAATCAGTGCAGTTGTCAGGGGTAGTGACCCAAAGAAGGCTCCCTCCCAAACTTTGGACCTCTCCAATGGGGTGAGCACAACAAAGACAACACCTCAGGTAGGCAAGTAACAACAGACGTACAACCAAGTACCCCCACTTGCGAATTTCAATCAGGATGACTATTTGGCCAGGCATAGAAATAAAGTCTACCCTATTGAGAAGGAATGGGTCCTTGCACTATTCCAATTATTATTGAAACATAACATGATCGAGCTTCTAGAGGCCAAGCTCCCTGAGCAAAGCTGGGCTCGATACTTAGGCGAATTACTGTGCTTACCTTCGAAGGATCAATCACCCCACAAATGATTGCTTCACGCTAAAGGATATCATTGATGCCTTGATTCAAAAAGGTCAGATAAAGCTTGAGGATTTAAAGAAGGCAGTCGGGGCAGCAGAAGCTTCCCACGCAATAACCTTCCAAGAAGAAGACGAAGACCTTGGTATTCTTCACGCCTTTTATGTTATAATGCTTCAAGAAGGCTTGATCACACCAAAGCCAGCAAGGCAGCCCGCCCGAACGCCTTGCCCAGGAAACTAAAGACCGTTGGTGCCATATCACCAGATATGGGGCCACTACCTGTACGAATGCACCAATTTACATAATATATTCGCAAAGAAAATATGGGAATGTCAAGAGTCTTACGAAATCCCAGTAAGTGCTCCCCAAGTCACTATTCCACTGGCGCAAGAGGGCCTCTCAGCACAAGACTCGCGTAATAATGATTCAGAGCCTGCTGAACCCTCGGCTTCGCAGCCATGGATAGTCCATCATGGGTGAAGTAAACTCAAGTCCTTCAAGGAATCAAGCCCAACCTAGCGAGACGAATCAAGCACAACCACAGAAAACCAGAAGGAGACGGGCATCAAGGGCCGCTCGCGAGAGAAACAAGACGGCACAACCTCCAATAGAGCAGGAATTTCTTAAGCCCCTTCGCCCTACTGCCAACCTTAATGGATTTCATCCTTGGCACGATCCTCCTTCCTTCCTCATCCCATCAAGAAGACATCCCCGAGTCATCTTCTCCTCAGAGCACGTCCAATGAGGGTGACGACGTTAAAAACACTCCCCAATGGTCTAATCAAGGGAAAGACCTAAAAGATTCTCTGCACAAATCTAACCCTGGTGATGACGTAAAAAGCTACCCAGATCGGTCTGATGCGGGGAATGACCTTAAAAGTTCCCCACCTTCTGACCCTTCTCCTTCTTTTTCTTCTACTTCTAGTCCTTCTTCGCCAATGCCTCATGTAAGTACATCCTTGAAATGTCCAGACTTTGAGGCTCTCGAAAGAAATTTGAAGGAATCAACATAAGAAGGACGCAACGGAAGCGGTTGAAAAAGACACAAGCTCGGGCTACTGAATTCCTAACAGTTGCTGATGACCTGACAATTAAAGCCAAAGCAGAGCCACCTTCTTCAAAGAAGCACAAAAAGTCAAAGCCAAGAAACCACCGCAAACCCCTGAGCTCAACTTCAAGTAGAGATTGAGAGAATCAAGTGGGTAGAGCTTCCATTCTCAAGAGGCTTATCATATGTTACAAATCCTAGGAGCATCACCCAGCACGAGGCAAATGAGCCTCAAGTCGGGGCAGACGTTACAACCTCCACCACAGAAGTCAAGCACTTTTAAGTTTCTTAGTACACCCCTTCTCCCTAATCTAAATACCATTTTACCTATCCTACAGCTCCCTGGAACCTTCTTAAGCCAAATACTCCAAACAACCCACCTATTCTCCAATTCCGTGGGACACCTCTGACACAATTGCTTCTAAAACCTCAAACTTCCATCACTCAAACTAAGCCCACTAAGCAATTAAGTTAGCCAGCAGGTCCAAATGAACCTCTTCCACCCAAACTTACTCCTCAACCCAGCATACCACTCAAACCCATGGTAGGGCTAAGAGCACAAAGCGTTGACCAAGAAAAGGTGAAATATGATGTGATAGGACATCTAAGGAAGCTTCCAGCCCTTCTCAGCATTTACGATGCCCTCATGCTCTGAAAGGATTACCGGATGACTTTGGTTCAGGCTCTCTCTAACTCAGAGGTGTATGAGACCACGGTAGAACCCATTGAGGTGGACCCGACGATTTTAGGACGATGTCCGCTAATCAACTTTTCAGAGGACGAACTACAATTGGTAGAAAGTTTTCATAATCACCCTCTCTTTGTGACAGGTGAATAAAATGCCTGCCCCATCAACCGAATCATGTTGGATGGAGGGTCGGTAGTCAACCTTATTCCAAGGAGGATTTTTACTCGATTGGAGTTAGGACGGAAGATCTTACTCCGACCCATGTCACAGTTCAAGGGTTCAAACAGTCAGGAGAAAAGCCAGCTGGCACAGTTCGAATTCATTTTAAGATCGACAAGCTAAACGATTACGCTTAGTTTCATGTAATTGACACCGACACTTCTTACAACATTCTCCTTGGTTGGCCATGGCTCCGTGACCAGGGAGTGGATCCATTGACATTGCACTAATGCTTCAAGTATCGTCGAGATAGGAGAGAGCATACAGTCTATGCTGATAAAAGACCATTTCCTATAGCCGAAACTCACTATGCTGATGTTAAGTATTACTTCACAAATCTGGTGTCGCCTCAGAAGATGAATGAAGGGGATCACAAGTCTACAATCAAGATAACATCTTCACCTCACAAAGACGTTGAGGATGCGGGGAGAACATTAGTAAACATGTTCAAAGAGAAAGAAAGGCAAGGTAGAGTTCTCCCTTTAACCCCCATTCATTCTAGTATCTCAACTACCGTCCCTGAAGAAACTCCGTCTTCACTCGAAGAGGAATCTCACCCTCTACACCCAGTTTTGAGCCACTTTCACCAAAAGATGAAATAGAGGTCATTCCTGAGATTGAGAAAGTCATGGGGATAGATTTCGCATCTCCAAAGATCATCTATATGCCAGACCAACAAAAATTCTTGCATATCCCCATTGCACTTTTGAAAGCAAAAGTAGCGCGCCAACCGCTGTGAAAGATTTTTCAAAATCCTGTTGCTATAAGCAAAGAGGATGCTCCTCGGACCAGTGACCAGCAACAAGTTCTACACTTCCCTAGTTTAGCGGGAGGAGAGCAATGTGTGAAAGGGCAGTCTTCTTCCCCTTAAGAGCAGGATCCCATAGTAGAGTTAAGAAGCGAAGTTCATAATCTTCAGAGCCGATTCGAGGTCATGTGTATTGCTTCAAAACATCTCAGGGAGTTCGTGCCTGAGACCAAAAACTATGATGGGTTTGAAGTGAATGCACGACTAATGGAGGTCAAAGCCCCTCCTGATTGGACTATTTATAGTGAACAGGCTCACCAAATGATGAGGAAAATGAATTACGATCCTTTGGCCAATCAAACATTAAGAGAAGAAAATGCAATGACTCCCCATTTCGAAGCTATCCAAGCCACGGCAGCCCGTCATGGGATTAAACAAGGCCTAGGGTATTATCCCCTTTTGAAAAAAAAAACATTTCGAGAGGCGTTTAAAACCCAAAGAGAGCTCATGAGTAAGAGGAGAATGAAATCATGTGGCAAAGTCAGCCAGTAGAAGAGAAAGAAGCGTTTTATTCATGAATTCAAACTTCTTACAAGTGACGGCAAAAGAAAAGACATTTTCAGAAATGACCAGTTATCTTATTGATCTCAGCTCCACATGTTAAAGGAGAAGTCTCGGTGTCCTGGATACGTTCCTTTAGTTCAGCCACCATTTGAATGTCCTCCTCCATTGCCATAGTTTTGGACTCAATGGAAGAGGAAACTCCGTCTTCACTCGAAGAGGAATCTCACCCTCTACACCCAGTTCTGAGCCACTTTCACCAAAAGATGAAACAGAGGTCATTTCTGAGATTGAGCAAGTCATGGGGATAGATTTCGCATCTCTAAAGATCATCTATATGCCAGACCAACAAAAATTCCTACATATCCCCATTGCACTTTTGAAAGCAAAACTAGTGCGCCAACCGCTGTGAAAGATTTTTCAAAATCCTGTTGCTATAAGCATCGAGGATGCTCCTCGGACGAGTGACCAGCAACAAGTTCTACACTTCCCTAGTTTAGCGGGAGGAGAGCAGTGTGAGAAAGGGTAGTCTTCTTCCCCTCAAGAGCAGGATCCCCTAGTAGAGTTAAGAAGCGAAGTTCAGCCGATTGGAGGTCATGTGTAATGCTTCAAAACATCTCAAGGAGTTCGTGCCTGAGACCAAAAACTATGATGGGTTTGAAGTGAATGCACCACTAATGGAGGTCAAAGCCCCTCCTGATTGGACTATTTATAGTGAACAGGCTCACCAAATGATGAGGAAAATGAATTACGATCCTTTGGCCAATCAAACATTAAGAGGAGAAAATGCAATGACTCCCCATTTCGAAGCTATCCAAGCCACGGCAGCCCGTCATGGGATTAAACAAGGCCTAGGGTATTATCCCCGTTTGAAAAAAAAAACATTTCGAGGGGCGTTTAAAACCCAAAGAGAGCTCATGAGTAAGAGGAGAATGAAATCATGTAGCAAAGTCAGCCAGTAGAAGAGAAAGAAGCGTTTTATTCATGAATTCAAACTTCTTACAAGTGACGGCAAAAGAAAAGACATTTTCAGAAATGACCAGTTATCTTATTGATCTCAGCTCCACATGTTACAGGAGAAGTCTCGGTGTCCTGGATACGTTCCTTTAGTTCAGCCACCATTTGAATGTCCTCCTCCATTGCCATAGTTTTGGACTCAATGGAAGAGGAAACTCCATCTTCACTTGAAGAGGAATCTCACCCTCTACACCCAGTTCTGAGCCACTTTCACCAAAAGATGAAACAGAGGTCATTTGTGAGATTGAGCAAGTCATGGGGATAGATTTCGCATATCCAAAGATCATCTATATGCCAGACCAACAAAAATTCTTGCATATCCCCATTGCACTTTTGAAAGCAAAAGTAGAGCGCCAACCGCTGCGAAAGATTTTTCAAAATCCTGTTGCTATAAGCATAGAGGATGCTCCTCGGACCAGTGTCCAGCAACAAGTTCTACACTTCCCTAGTTTAGCGGGAGGAGAGCAGTGTGTGAAAGGGCAGTCTTCTTCCCCTCAAGTGCAGGATCCCCTAGTAGAGTTAACAAGCGAAGTTCATAATCTTCAGAGCCGATTGGAGGTCATGTGTATTGCTTCAAAACATCTCAAGGAGTTCGTGCCTGAGACCAAACTATGATGGGTTTGAAGTGAATGCACCACTAATGGAGGTCAAAGTCCCTCCTGATTGGACTATTTATAGTGAACAGGCTCACCAAATGATGAGGAAAATGAATTAGGATCCTTTGGCCAATCAAACATTAAGAGGAGAATATGCAATGACTCCTCGTTTCGAAGCTATCCAAGCCATGGCAGCCCGTCATGGGATTAAACAAGGCCTCGGGTATTATCCCCTTTTAAAAAAAAATACATTTCGAGAGGCGTTTAAAACCCAAAGAGAGCACATGAGTAAGAGGAGAATGAAATCATGTGGCAAAGTCAGCCAGTAGAAGAGAAAGAAGCATTTTATTCAGGAGTTCAAACTTCTTACAAGTGACGGCAAAAGAAAAGACATTTTCAGAAATGACTAGTTATCTTATTGATCTCAACTCTACATGTTACAGGAGAAGTCTTTGTGTCCTGGATACGTTTCTTCAGTTCAGCCACCATTTGAATGTCCTCCTCCATTGCCCTAGTTTTGCACTCAATGGTGCGAGTGAGTTCGGACAAATCTGCAACCAAGGAGGCCTCCATTGCCCTTCTTTGAATCATCTCCTTCTCAAGTTCAGCCAATTCCTGCCTTATTATTCGCATCTCCTCTCTTACTTTGATCATCCTCTTGTAGCAACCTTGGGCCTCCCTCTTGAGTTCCAGTTAACAGCCAGTCATGGTGGCCTTCTTCTCAGTGCAGGAATCTATCTCCTCGTGATGATGCCAGATTGACTCCTCCAATGAGGATAGCCTACTGATTTCTACCTCACGATGCAGTATTCCCGACCGCCAACTCTCCAGCTCATTTAGGGTTGGGAAAGGACTTTGGCGCACTCCTAAGCACAATAGTTGTGATAGAAACTTCCTTAAACTTGTCCAAAGCTTCTTGTCCCAGCTCATTGAAAGGAAGCTCCCTTAAACCTTGACGGCCTACACGAAGAGTGCCTACAATCATACCAGAAACCTTGCTAAAAATGGGACTGGATGATGCTGCTGTGATTGCTAGTGCTGAAGAGATTTTGGCTTTAAGGACCGGGCTTGTTGAAGTGATAGCCATCTGAGCTACCTGCTCTTCTGAAATGACGACAAGCTCTTGAGCATCGTGCACCTCAGACTTAGAGGCAGACCCGGCCTCGATCTGCCTGTATTCTTCAACCCGCCTCGTCTCCTTCTTCTGTGCCCATGGGGGCCTCCACTTCTGTCCCAGCATTCTCCAAAGAAGCTTCCTTCCCTTGTTTCTCACCTTCCTGAACTGCCACTTCAGCATTGGCAAGTTCAGGAGCTGCCTCTTTCCTTTAACTTTCGTCGAGCACCGATCCAGCCTCAGCCATGGTTCCATCCATTTGGCCTATGGCCTCAACAGCCAGGACCTCGGTCACAGAAAGCTCAACCCCTTCATCTTCACTATCTGTGCCCTCGGGGGCAGCAGCCTCTTAACTCGCAGAAGCATCACTAACCGTAGGCCCTTCTTCTTGAATCATCATCTCTGCCTTAGTCGGGGCACTAACTCCGGAAGCATAGAGGCCACGTGAGCATCAAATTACATTCTTAAAGTAGCCACTTCAGAGCTTTCAGCCTTGCTGGTCTCCATAGGAACTGGATCTGACTCAGAAACTACCCTTGGAAATAAGGGCACCTCCTTAAGTTTTGGAGTCATTTCCCGGTCAAAAGCAATAATAATGGGCTTAGAAGGATCGGAGTCGTTTGCTTCAGTATCTAACGAAGAAGAAAACAATTTCGGAGAGATAGAAGATGTTGGAGAAAGTGCAGAAGGTGACACTGGGGGAGTTGGTAAATGATCAGAGGAGGAATGGCTACCTTCTGGTTCCGAGATCACAGGAAGTTTGGCACCCCTATGTCTTCGGGTATGCCCACCAACTTGAGCCGGTGCATGAGTGCCGGTAGGGGTGGATCGTTTCCTTTTCTTTCTCCCTGTTGGAGAAGGAGCAGCTTCTTCAGAACTCCCTCCTTAAGAAAGGCCTCCAACCAGTCCACTATGAGGACCACTCCCGATCAGTGCATTCAAGTCCTGAATGGGATGCCCCACATGACCTGGGGCCTTTCGACCCTCACTCCATTCAAATACAGAACTAAGCTTATCGCAGATGCTTCCAATTCTCTATTTCATGACGAGGAATTGTGGTGAGGTGTCATCGACCACTATCTCTCAGGGAATCCTTAAAGCTTGCTAGTTCGAGGGATACACCAAAACAAAGACCTCACCAGGAGCAGGAGGATCCACCACTCTCCTGTGTCTAGTCTCTTAGCTTCAGTTTCCATTCTCTCCTTTTCAGGGGTGATCGTCATTCAAGTATCCCCGACTAGTAATTCTTCATCAATTTGCATAGACCTCAATCATTCTGACCCTTCTGCCGAAGTGAGGTATCACATACCTGCTTACCTCTATCGTCTTTAGACATATGGGTCAAGCAATCCGTATATGTTCTAGCAACTAGAATTCACGAAGAGTTCCAAGCTCTTCGGTCTTCCCCATGTTTACCTTGCCCCCACACTTTTCGAAAAGCATGGAGAAGGGGTAGCTTTGATCAAGCCCATGCTAATGGGAAAGGCGATGAGGGAAACTCCCCCTCTAATGCTCAGGATGAACATGAGCTCCCTATTATTAGTAGGAGCACCATCCAGCTCCTTCCCCAATTCAACAATAAAGGCACAGTCGGTAAAGCTCCCAATCGGAAATGGGACCCACAGCATATTCAAGGAGTCATTCTCAAATAAGCCCCGAGCTTCCCCTAGGCTATGAAAGATAGATTTTTGGCCAGTAATCCTCATCAAGCATGGCCACAGTTTATCTCCCGAGCCCTGGCTCCTGACATAGGTGGTAGGGAAATTGGCCCTTAGCCACCCATATACATAATTGATGGGGAATGGAGTCCTAAAGTCCCCAGGAAATGCCTCTCCTCCGACAATTCCATTCCCTCTATCTTTACCTTTGTAAGCCTTACCACGAGAGATGGCCCCTAATCCATGGTATATATTGCACAAAACAGATTGAGCAAGGGCATACTCACGCCCTCTTGCCATGTCACAGGCTACATATAAAGTGCCTAAACGAATGTCATCTGCCCCTCCAAGGAGCACGAGCTTGCATAAAAATAAGGCCAAATATGTGGCCAAGAAGACGCAGTCATTACTGGTCTCGGATTGATAAACGGGAGGTGTCGCCTTTACAATTTCCATCCCTTTCCCCCTTGGCGTACCTCGACCCCCTTTAAGGTAGTCCCCACTAGTTAAGTGCCTCGATCTAGCCCTCTGGATCTTTTGAGGATCGGAGGGAACGCGTCTCAGGTTTCAGGGAGACTTGGGACTCTTTGAGATTGCTCTCTCGGGAACCTTGTTTGAGAACGAGGGCAGGTGTTACCAATTGATGAGAGAGACTTACTCAAGCTGGCTCATGTGGACGCCCTTAGATCACGAAGAAAGCCCCCCAGTAATAAAACTAGTTCAGAATTGCCTCCCTTGGCTTGTATTCTCTTGTTTTTTATAATTACATGCATATGGTAAAGGTTATAAGACAGGTGGGTCAGACCTCACCTTTTCCTCTTTGGTGAACATACACAAGCATCCGTATTCAAATGACGAAGAGAAGAATAAGAGAAGAAAGATGGGGGAGAGAAGACTTTGACTAAGCGAGGAGATCAGCACAGTGACAAAGCTGGTGAATAATTGGCTTGATGTGGTAATAAAATGAGCTCGGCAACCCAGACCAGCTCACATGATTACTACTAGATGTCAATACTGATATTGACTAGCTAGGCATGATGGTTAACCTGTCGTGGCAATGAAGTGGGCATAGAAATTCTGGCACAACAACATTACGGCTAGATGATAAGACTGCCATAAGAGGCTAATCTCAACCCTTCTTAATCAAACGAAAGGATAACAGAAAGAATGAAAGTCAGAAAGGGAGAGTAAGAAGTAAGAGAATAAGAAAGAGAAGAGAAAGAAAGAGAGGAAGAGAGAAAGAAGGAGAAGAGTGTGAGCGAAGAGAGAAGGAAGAAGAAAAGAGGGTGAAAGACACAGTCGGCGCTAGGCATCGCTGGCTGGGTTGTAAAAAGAAGAAAGAAACGGACACAATCGGCGCTAGGCCTTGTTGACAGTGTTTAAGAAGTGAGGAGAGAAATGAGGCAGTCGGTGTTGGGTATCGCCCGCTCGGTTGGAAGGAGAAGAGATAGAAAAGATGCAGTCAGCGCTAGGCTTCACCGACTATAGTGGACACAGAAGAGAGAGAGGATGCAGATGACACTAGGCTTCACCGATTGTATTAGACAGAGAAGAGATAAAAGATGTAGTCGGTGCTAGGCTTCTCCGATTGTATTACACAGATAAGAGAGAGAAGATGTAATCAACGCTAGGTTCACAAATTGTGTTAGACAGAAGAGAGAGAAGATGCAGTCAGTGTTAGGCTTCACCGACTGTGTTAGACTAAAGAGAGAGAAGTCATAATTGGTATTAGGCTTCACTGACTGTGTTAGACAAAAGAGAGAGAAGATGTAGTCGATGTTAGGATTCACTCACTGTGTTAGATAGAAGAGAGAAGATGCAGTCGACGCTAGGCTTCACCGACTGTTTTAGACTGAAGAGGGAGAAGATGCAGTCGGTGCTAGGCTTCACTAACTGTGTTAAACAAAAGAGAGAGAAGATGCAGTCGGTGCTAGGCTTCATCGACTGTGTTAGACTGAAGAAAGAGAAGACACAGTCGGTGCTAGGCTTCACCGACTATGTTAGACGGAAGAGAGAGAAGATGCAGTTGGTGTTAGGCTTCATCAACTGTATCAAAAGAAGAGAGAGAATATGTAGTCAGTGCTAGAATTTATTGACTGTGTCAAAAGAAGAGGAGAGGGAAGATGTAGTCGATACTAGGCTTCATTGACTGTGTCAGAAGAAGAGGAGAGAGAAGACACAGTCGGTGCTAGGCTTCATCGATTGTGTCAAAAGAAGAGAAGAGAAAAAAAGAGATAGGGATGAGAATAAGAGAGAGAAAGAGAGATAGAGATGAGAAGAACAGAGAGAAATAGATAAAAATGAGAAAAAGAAGGTTGCAGAGAGAAAACGAGAAGGAGAGAGAAAGATAAGAGGAGAGAAAGTTACCATATTGAAGGGTACCAACCCTTTCCTTCTCTTTCCTCTCTCTCTCTTCAAGATGTACCCACGAGCTCAAGAAAAATTCAGAACTTTATTGAATGATCTAAGAAAAATGAATCGGCCCTCATTTTATAATGAGGCATTGCCTGTTTAAATAGAATTGAGCTAAAACGTGGGTGTATGCCCAAACACTACCTAGAATTGAAGATAGTTACAATTTAATTGAATTAAAAGAAATTCTAAAAATGGGTGCAAAAGGATTGTTTTGCCCCTACTTAACAATGTGTGGAATTTAAAAACAATCCATGCTGCTGCTCGAGAACTTGTGTGATCTTCCATGACTGATCCGGGGTTGTTCTGATGCCCATTTGATCTAAAGATAAGTTTTTTTTTATGAGGCTCAGCATGGCGTTCGATTTGATATCAACTTCGAGCCATGAATCATGTTTTTAAACCGTGATCATGAGACTTGAATTTTGGATGAATCTTGAAAACTTTGGATCGATTGTGTACTCGTTCCGTGATGTTTCTTCATGGTTTCTTCATTGAATCACACTGAGCCTGCCGTCACAATCATGTTGCAACAAACACAGCTTTATTCCGCGTCTGGATGAAGATTCTATCGTCTTGAGTTTTTTATCAAAATCTTGAAATCCAACTGCCAAAATTTACAGTAGATTTTATGCCTCTGTGTGTGAAATCCAACTACTCATCGCACATGAGATTCAGGCTAAAAATGGCTACAGACCATACGCACATAATGTAAATGGTTTCATGTTGATCGGGTATGCGAGCGTCGTGATTTTGCTACCGAAGTGAGGCATGCTACTGCTGAATTTTCTGCAACTTTCTTCATGGATCAACAACTTCCTTCTAGTTTTTCTCCCTGCTCGAGCATCGTCATGGAGCATACCACATATCGAATTGCTTATCTTGATGAGACGAACATGTTCACCAAATTTGAGCACGATCAGATGTGGAACGAGTGAGATATAGGCCATGAAAGTGACTGTAAAAGCATCCACTTTTAATGGTGCTTTAGTGTAAGGTGGCCACACGAGAATAGTGTGCGACCTACCCCTTTTCACTATTTTTCTCATAACTTTGTCCTGAAGCTCTCGATTAAGCCGAAACTTGACCCATAGGGGTTTTAGACCAGGCCAGATCCAATGACTATGGTCCCACTGCTGTTTGATCTACCAAAAATATAACTCTAGTTACAAGGTCCATTTCAAGGTGCTAGAGGTTGATTTTGCCGAAATTGTTTCTTTATATTCACTATCTTGGACATGTCTGATCCTGATGAAACTTGGCAGGTAGTCTCTCAAAGTACTAATGAAGATCTTGACCAGTTCTGGGGTGATTTTGAGATTTTTGGAATTTTCACTTATTTTGTAGGCTTTATTGACCTACTTTCGATTTTTTCAGCATCAGGGACCAAGGTGTGGAAAAATGCATTCAAATAGCTTGCCCCATCGAATGTTGTGCTTCGAGAGAAGTGAGAAGGACAACATTCATAAAGTTTCCTTCGGCTTTTACTTTTTTTCTTCCTAGCCACAGGACCATGTGAATGTAGAGATGTACAAATGGTGCAATTAGGCTGCTCAGATGTACGGATGCAGGGTTCGCCGTTTCGTCCATGTAGACTTTAGGGGAAGAAGAGAATTTTTTGAGGGATCTTATCAAATTCCACACCCTCGTGTGGACTATTTGTGACTCTGAAGATGAGGATTTTGTACGAACCTCGTCAATCAGAATCAGGCTCGTACCGCACTTGAGTGTCATGTGGAAGGGCATTGTTCCCATTTGGTATGGGTCTTGGAAAGACAGCAAAAGAGCCTTTGGTTGGCCTCCGTTTGCATCTTACACTAGTTGTTCCGTGAAGGGTAGGGTACCTCAGTTTATCAACGTGACCAGCTTTGGGTACAACCACCCCTACCCACTGTTGTGTACTTTGTTACATAGCAGGTCCAAAGTCATGGCTGACTTAGCCTTCTTGAGGCGTCTTTTTGTTTGTTGGAATGATTTCCTTATTTTTTTTCTGAAGAACCTTTGGATGGTGTTGTTTGCTGCTACACCAGATTTGCTTTTGACAGTCAAAATATTGCTATAGGTCTCATCTGCCAGGTCTAGTTGGGGGAGGTTTTGTTAGCCGGTCCCAAAGGACTGGGCCTATCGGCGAGGTGAGCTGAAGTCTTTGGCATGTTTGCCCTGGCTTTGTCAGCTTCTTACGTTCGTCGTTGTCTTTAGCATTTTTAGAGTGTGTTTGTTAACTTGTGGGAATAGTGTTCTTCCTCATGAGACTTGTCTCGCCGTCGTGGTGAATCTTTTGTCCTTCGAGTCCTTTTTGCAAATGGAATCAAGCTGTCGGAATATTTTCCTTAGAGCTCATATTTTTGGAGCCCTGACATTGTAACACTAAGGATTTTCCTCTTTTAAGCGAGGGCTGAAGCCGCCTGTGGAGACAAGTGCTGCATCAAACTGTTTTATTGGTCTAAGCGTCCTTTGCAGATTTTCACTTGAACCTGGGAAGCGGCACCGTAGAGATGGATTTCACCAACTTCTTTTTATTTGGGGATATTTTTCCCACGACCTTATAGCTATGTACACCCTTATTTTCTATTTTTACTCACTATCCCTATTCAGGTTTCCACTGTGCCCGATTTTTCTATTTTCACGTAACTTTTTTACTCATGGTTTCGTGACCATGCCCATCCGTCATTTTTCTTACTAAGGTATACACCATGCCTGTTATTTCATTGTGAAGGTATGTTTAAGGTCAAGCCACAGGGACCTGTGCAAAGCCTTTTAAAATCATGCGGTCAGGATATGCATTCAAGTTTAAGGTCGTATAGCTAGACCATGATGGTGATGAATAGCAGTCTATAGAAGCCATGGAGTGAGTATGGCAATGATTTTAGCTCACTTTTGGGGAGATTGCATGAGGCTACCTATGACAGATGGTTGACATATGTGAGGTGAGTGGAAAATGGTGACCCACTAGCTTACGACGAGTATAGGTGATGGGATGGTTCACCGTTTTGTGAGCATGGGCGAGACTCACTAGGGAATGATATAGAATAATGATGGGAAAGAACTCATTAGGGAGATAGTGAAGGTGTTGCGTGCACATGGTCGGATTGGTTAGGGAAGATGTGCATGTAGATGCACGTAGAAGGTATGTGCACGCATGTTGGGGCGATGTTTAAGGTCTTGCCTCCGGGACCTGTGCAAAGCAGCTTAACGTTATGCGTCCAGGACATGCACTATGGTTTAAGGTCATACAGCTGAACCGTGGTTATGCAGTTTAAAGTCATACAACTAGGATCATACAGTTTAAGGTCGTGCAACTAGACTTCCACTACATTTTAAGGTCATATAGTTTGGATCATAATGCAGAGCCTTTTAATGTCATGCTACCAAGACATGTTCTATGTGGTTTAAGGTCATATAGCTTAGACCTTCCAGCTTAAGGTCTTGCAGCTAAACCTCCGCTACAGTTTATGGTCGTATAGCTTGAACCATGCAGTTTTTATGTTTGTGCAACTAGAGTAGTTTACGGTCATGCAGGACGGACCATGAAGTTTAAGGTCGTGCAACTAGACCAAGGTTGTGAAGTTTAACGTCATGCAGCACGGACCATGCAGTTTAAGGCCGTGCAACTATATCATGGTTGTGCAGTTTAAGGTCATGCAGGGCGGACCATGCATTTTAAGGTCGTGAAACAAGACTAAGGCCATGCAGTTTAAGGTCCTGTAGCGTGGACCATGCAGTTTAAGGTCATGCAACTAGACCAAGGCTGTGTAGTTCAAGGTCATGCAGGGTGGACCATGCAGCTTAAGGTCATGCAACTGGACCAAGGCTGTACAGTTTAAGGTCATACAGCATGGACCATGAAGTTTAAGGTCGTACAGCTAGACTAAGGTCGTGCAGTTTAAGGTCATGCAGGGTGGACCATGCAGTTTAAGGTCGTGCAACTAGACCAAGGCCGTGTAGTTTAAGGTCATGCATTGCGGACCGTGGAGTTTAGGATCGCTATGTAAGTGAAACTTCATGGGGAATAGATCGGTGGGTAGCAGTCGAATTTCCTGAGGATAAGATAGGTAGGACCAATGAGGGGTTCAGATAGGAAAGCTGACTTTATTGGGGAAGAGGTGACAAATATGGGTCAGAATAAATAAGCATGAGGCAAACCACTGGGGGTTTCAGCAGCAAGAATAACCCTAACTCTATGCGGGATAATAGTACGGGCATGGTTTTCTTACTGGGGATGAGAAGTCATGGCCTGAGTTTAGTCGGCCTGGGTTCTACTTTGCTGGGGGCAACAGGTCGGGGTCAAGGTGCAACCTCATTGGGGATTGTGATAGGACACTCACGGCTTCGACCTAGGCTGCTTAAAATATTGTTGGCGCCAAGTGCATCAGCCATTGTTTCTTGAGAGTGCTCAGCTGCTGATGAGTCTTTGCAATCGATGCTGAAGATGGCCACCGCTGCTTTTTAACCAGTCAGCCAGCACAGGATTAGAAATCCGATCGGCACCGAGTTGCTAAACACACAGTCGGCGCTATGCTATCACTTGGAAGCTGCTCGTGATGAGTTGTTGAGCACCCGGGTGGCGCTGTGGTTGGTGAAATACACAACCAGCAGTATGAATGACCCGTGATATCGTTTGAACATAGTCGGCACTAAGTCAACAGTGCTGAGAGTTGTTGAAACTCAGCGGACGATGGGTCTTCACAAATGTAACTGGTTCTAAAGACGGACATCACTGCTTTCTGACTAGTTAACTGGCACTGAGGACGGTACATGATGGAGCACAGCGAGTGCTAAGTTGTTTAAGAATGCAACCAACACCGAGTTGCCGAACACACAACCGGCGCTGGGTGTGTATCAACATTCGAGCCATGACCTAAGCCTGACCCAATCTAGCTCACTTGTTGAAAATTTTTAGGCAGTGATGAAAGTTGCTTCTGGCCTCGAGTCAAAGCCCGACCAGGCTAATAGTCGTTTGGCTTTTCAGGGATGCGATTGGGATTCTCAGTTTGTGAGGCGCATTTGAGGGTAGCGTTGGCTATATAAGGGGGTAAAACCCCATTTTCCTTCACTTTTCACCGAAGATAAATTTTAGTATTGAACAGAGTGTGCCCGATATAAGTTCCTGCAAGCAATTAAGGATTCAAGCAAGGTTTTTTTTACAGGGAAGGTTTCAGCAAGTAGAAATCTACTGAGGATTGCTGAAGTGGAAGAAAAAGGGTAGCGGGAAGAGAGAGTTTTCCGGGGAATTTTTTCTGAAGGACAAGGAGTTTTTGGGTTGAGGTTTTGCATGTTGGAGCAGCACTGGGTATTCCCGCTTGCTGTGGGATTTCTCTGGTGGTTTGTGGAGGTTTCTTGGCATCGGTGGCCTTGCAGAGGTTCTCCGAGCATGGTGGAATTGCAGAGATTTTTCGATGGATTAGCGGAGGTTTTTGAGGATTGTAAGTGGTTTCTTGATAACTTAGGGTAAGTTGCAGAGGTTTTTTGGCAATGACGGAGGAGTTTTGACAGAAACTGAAGGGTTCAAGGAAACAAACAGTTACTGAAGGTGGACCGTTGCAGGGAAGATGTACAGTTATCTCGTTTGGGTGACCATTAAGGGGTTGTAGAAACTTAGGCCTTGAAAATGATGAGCCTCGAGAAGCGAACAGTCGCGACAGAGCCAGCGCTAACAAAAGCACAGTCAATGCTGTTGATTAGAAGTGTAACTGGTGTTGACACAGCTAACGTTGAACCTCAAGAAAGGCAACCGGTGCTAAGGGTTAGAAGCACAACCAGCGTTGGCCTTTGGAGGACACAGTCGGATCTGGCTTCAGTCGGTGCTCCTCAGTGCGTGTGGCCTGTCATGATGCGCACATTGATGCTCGCATGTGGCAGTAAGTTATATGCGAACTTTCGGAGCTAGACAATGAGCTACGTAGGGCAATGTTCATGGGTCGGAAAAGGGTGGTGAGTGCTGATAATACATGGCTTATGATACCCGTTTGAAAACAAGTCCTTTAGCAGAACAGTGAAGTCCATGTTATTATGTGGAAGGGCATCCACTGTGAACATGGTATGCTCTGCATCATAGGCCAGTTCCTTGCCAAAGCAACCTGCTTTGAATGTTTGATACACATGTCGAATGAATCCTACATTGTATGTTTGACGTACACGTCAGATGAGATATATGGCTTGTATGTTTGATATACACATCGGATGAACTGAAGCTAACTCCTTCAAGTGGTTTCACTTCATCTTCTAGCTTGTAACCATCCTCGTATTCGTCAGATGAATTGAAACTTATACTTCTCCAAGTGGTTTGGCTTCTTCTTCATGGGGTGGGCATTTGTTTTTTCTTATAACCGTCCAATTATCCTCATATGCAAGAGCAATACTACAGGTTTTTGCTTGTAACCGTCCTCTTATCCTCAGATGCAAGACCAACACTTTTAGTGTCAGATGTTCTCTTTTCTTTAGATGCAAGAGACTTGTAATCTCCCTAATAATGGGCTTTCCCCTTGTAATTTGTAATTCGCTTTTACTGCAACAAAAAGAATCAAAATATGTTAGGACTATCTCGCACACTTTTTGCATTGAGCATCTTTCCTTTAAATATGCATCATGGATAGTACTTCTTTAGGTATCGCTCACTAATAGGGGGAATTGCCTCCTCCCCCTTAGGATGTGCTAGTATATAGGCTCCATTTGGTGAGACCTTTTTTACTATAAAGGGACCTTCTCACTTAGATTCAAACTTCCCTTTACGCTGGCCATGCATGATAATAGGCCTTTTGACAGCTAGAACTAGATCACCACAGGTGAATGAGCGGACCTTGACGGACTTATCAAAAGCTCTCTTCATTCTTCTTTGGTTGAGTTCAAGGTTGTGATGAGCCTCTAGCCACTTTTCATCAAGTGCATCCAATACCGAAGTCTACTCTCTCATCTTCGGTTAGTCCTTGATGTATAGTGACACGTAATGAAGGAATCTAAATTTCGAAAGGTAAAACTCCTTCACTCTCATAGACCAGGGAATAGGGAGTGGAATCAATAGCATTTTGCGTAGTAGCACGATAAGCGCACAGTGTTTCAAGAAGCTTCCCATGCCAATTCTTCTTTGTCTTTGAAATTGACTTTCTTAAAACATTGCACAGAATCTTATTGAAGGCCGCAACCAAGCCATTCGCTTGAGGGAGGTACATAGCCAAGTACCTCCATTTGAAACCGAATTGGTTAACCAAGTGATCAATGTGATGATTCCTAAACTGAGGTTTGTTATCAGATATAATCTGATCATGCACTTCGAACCGATATATGATGTGGTGTCAAAGGACGTGGGCCACTGTTGTCTCAGGAACTTGCTTAAGGGGGATCGCTTTAGCCCACTTAGAGAAATAATCTGTTGCAGCTAGAATAAAAATATGACCCATTGCCGAAGGAGGGTCAATAGGCCCTACGATGTCTATACCCCATTTTGAGAAGGGCCATGATGCAACTGTAGGATGTAAGGGCTTTGGAGGCTGGTGAACAAGGCTCGCGTGTATTTGGCACACTTGGCACTTTATAACATAGCTTAAGGAATCAACAATCATGAAAGGCCAATATTATCCCAACCTGCATATTCATTAATAGAGCTTAGGGTCAGACTGGTGTAGTCCATAGATGCCCGGTGGACTTCTTCTAACACCATATTTGTTTCTTGGATGTCCACACATGTAGGAAGAATATCGTTGAACGACCATGTATTTCGTAGACATTCAACATACATTGTCGTGGTTGACATGATCTTCTGGGAGCCTGCCATGTTTTTAAAAACTAGTGATGGGCTCTCTCCAATCTTCTACCTGTTTAATTTTCGCACATATTGGGTCAAAGAATTCTGGTTCTAGGTTTCGACCCTTATCTCCTTGACTCCATGCCACTTCTTATTCAGTCTTAATTACTTCCTTAGCCGATAGAAGCACTCCAAATGGATAAGGAGGAACTCCAGGAAGATATTTCTCTTGTCGTCTATGTTGACGTCAATTCTTAGTTCAATGTGTCTCCATTCTTCCACCAAAACAAGCGTGGGTCCAGATGTGGACAACTGAATTCTAGCGTCGAGTTTCGCAAGTGCGTCAGCCTGTGAATTTAGCCTTATGGGGATGTGCCTCAGGGATACATCCTCAAACTGAGCCACATACGATTTTGCAGCATCGTGATAGGGCTTGAGAGTGTATTTTCTCACCTCATAGATCCCTTTGTGCTGCTGGATAACCAACTCAGAGTTGCCATAGATCTTGAGCTGCTCCAAGTCTAGGTCGAAGGCTATCTTCAACCCGATTATAAGGGCCGATATTCTACCTCGTTATGAGAAATGAATTCGACAAGAGAGAAAAAAAGTGGTAGTATTCCTCCTTTCGGAGTCAGGATACACTCCGGCTCCTCCTCGATCAAATTGAAAGGCTCCATCGAAGTACATTTTCGCACGCATGGAGAAGCTCACCACAAAACACTTCTTCATCAGGGAGGTTGCTTGATAGAGGAGATTCTGAGGTACGGGGTGAGCTGCAAGAAAATCAGCTTAGGCTTGGCCCTTGATGGCCTTTCGTGGGACATGCGTGATGTTGAATTCCATCAGCAACAATGCCCACTTAGTAAGACGTCCTGACAAGCGTGGATGCATCATGAGAAACTTTATAGGATTAGCTTTTGATATAAGTTTCACTTTATGACCAAGTAAGTAATGGCAGAGTTTTTGTACTGTAAAGATCAGAGCCAAGCACATCTTTTCTATAAGGGGATAATTCTTCTCAGCCCCCTGCATCCTGCTGCTGAGATAGTACAATGTTGTTTCTTTTCCCTCGTTATTGTTTTGTGCTGACAATGCCCCGAGTGACTCGTTAAGAGTGGTCAGTTATAGGATAAGTGGTCTTCCCAACACTGGTGTAGAGAGCACTGGAGGGTTGAGCAAATAATGCTTGATGTCATCAAGGGATGCCTGACATGCTTCATCCCAGATGAAAGGGGTATCTTTCTTTAGCAAGCAACCTGAGAGGTTCGAGATGAACCTGCGGATGTATGCCAGCTGCCCTTGAAGGGAGCACAGTTCTCAAAGTGTAGTTGTTGATGGAATTTATTGGATCGCCTTGATCATGACTGCCTCGATGTCTGAAGATGAACCGCAAGAATTTTTCGAAACGCAAGCCAAAAGAACATTTTAGTAGGTTCTTTTTAAGTTGATGAAGCTGAAACTTCTTGACAACCTTTTCAAAGTCTCCCATGTGAGCATCCTTCTCTTCGGATTTTACCACCAAGTCATCCACGTAACACTCCATCTCTTTATGCATCATGTCTTTGTAGATGGTCCTCATCGCTCTCTGATATGTGGCGTCAGCATTTTTTAATCCAAAAGGCATCATTGTATAACAGAAGACCCCTTTCAGAGTTAAGAATGCAGTGGCCTCCTCATCTTCGGGCCCCATCCTTATTTGATTATACCCAGAGCATCCATCCATAAAGGAAAATATTTTACAGTGAACGATAGAGTCGATGATCATCTCGGTTAATGGCAACAGGAAGTCATCCTTGGGACAAGCGGTATTCAAGTCGCGAAAGTCAATGCACACCCTGATTTGTCCATCCTTCTTCTTGATTGGAGCTACATTTGCTAGCCATTTTGGGTACTTGACTTCGCGAATGAAGCCTGCTTATCTGAGTTTGGTAATCTCGGCATCTATCTGCATCTCTCGAGGTCAGGCCTAAACCTTCTCAATTTCTATTTGATGGGCTTGATAGTTGGAGCAATGCCGAGACGGTGAATAGCAACTTAAGGGTCTAGACCAGGCATCTCATGGTAATTCCAAGTGAAGACGTCTCGATTTGCTCTTAAGAAAGTCGTGAAATTTTATTTTTCTTTTGGAGACATATTGGCTGAGATAAAGTTAGGCCTAGGGTAGGACTCATCTCCTAGATTTATTTCTTTGAGCGCATTAGCAATAGCTTGACCTCCTTCTTCCCAATCTTTTCAGTTGCAACTCTTCCTCGTTATTTTCCAAGGTTTTTCATCAACTTCAAGTGTAGAGACCCATGCCCCTGACATCTCTACTTCCAATAGGGCTCCGGAGTATGTCATGATTTTTGTGACTTTCGAACTGGGGATGACAAGGTCAATCTCAAACGTGGAAAGCCTATCGGGCTGCAAGAGCTTTTCTTCAAAATTACAAGGAAATTGAGGTTCAGCGATGGTGATGCAAAAAGCATCCTCGTATGAATCACACGGTATTTGCACGGATGCCTGCAGTGTTGTCCCCACACTAGCTGATGTTTCAGAGACTTGTACCATGTGGTAAGCATCTTGAGAATAAAAACTTTACCCTTTTGACTCTCTCAGTCTCAGCTCAAAGTCAAGCTCAGGGAGCCACTGGGGTTTCTTTGGCTTCGACTTTTTGTTCTTATTTGAAAAGGGTGGTTGTGCTTTGGCTCGAGCTGACAAGGCATCAGCAACTGTCAAGAATCTTACTTTTTGTGCTGGTGTCTTTGTCAACCGCTTCTGTTGCGTCTTGCTTATGTTGGAACCTTCAAGTTCCTTGTCGAGAGCCTCGAAATCTGAATATTTCAAGGTTGTACCTGCAGGAGACATTAGCGAAGAAGGATGAGAAGCAGAAGAAGAAGGAGAAGGGTTCTAAAGTGCGGGACTTTAAGGTCATTTCCCTCAATAGACCGATCTGGGCAGCTGTTTACGTCGTCACCAAGGTTGGACGTGCGTAGGGAGTCTTTTACGTCTTTCCCATGCTTAGACCATTAGGGGAGTACTTTTAACGTCGTCACCCTCATTGGACGTGTGTAGGGGGTCTTATAGATCTTTCCCTTGCTCAGATCGTTGGGCAATGCTTTTAACGTCGTCACCCACATTGGATATGTGAAGGGGGTCTTTTAGGTCTTTTCCTTGCTCAGACCATTAAAGAGTGCTTTTAACGTTGTCACCCACACTGGATGTGTGCAGGGGGTCTTTTAGGTCTTTCCCTTGCTGAGACCATTGGGAAGTGCTTTTAACGTCATCACCCACATTGGATGTGTGTCGAGGTCTTTTAGGTCTTTCCCTTGCTCAGACCATTGGGGAGCGCTTTTAACGTCGTCACCCACATTGTGCGCATAGGGTCTTTTAGGTCTTTCCCTTACTCAAATCGTTAGGGATTGCTTTTAACGTTGTCATCCATATTGGAAGTGTGCAGGGGATCTTTTAAGTCTTTCCATTGCTTAAACCATTGGGGAGTGGTTTTAACATCGTCACCCACATTGGACGTGCTCTGAGTGGAAGATGGTACGAGAATGTCTTCTTGGCAGGATGAAGAAGGAAGAAGGATCATGCTAGGGATAAAGTCCAGTAAAGTTGGCAGTGGAGGAAGGGATCTGAGAAATTCCTGCTCAATTGGTGGTTGAGCGATATTATTTCTCCAACGAGCAGCCCTTGGCGTGCATCTCCTTCTGGATTTCATATGTGGTGCTTGATTCGTATCACTAGGCTGATAAATAGCCCTAGCTTGACGAACTGCTTTTCGTTTTAAGGACTTGAGTCTGCTTCGCCCGTGGTGGACTATCCATGGCTGGGAAGTAGAGGATTCCGCAGAGTCTTGAGTCATTAATAGGTGAGTCTTGCTTTGGGAGATCCTCTTGCACTGATGGAGAAGTGACTTGGGGATCACTTACTAGGAAGTTATAAAATTCCTGACATTCCCACATTTTCTTTGTCAATATATCGTAGAAACTGGTGCATTCCCAGAGGTAGTGGCCCCTTATTTGGTGATACAGACGCCAACGATCTTCAGTCTATATAGCAAGGCCACGGGGTTGCCTTGCCTGCTTCAAGGTGATCACGGCTTCCTGAAGAATTATAATGAAGAAGATATAAAGGATACAGGGCATTTCATCTTCCTTTTGGATGATTACTGCATGGGCGGCCTCGACTGCTCTGAAGGACATACTTAAGTCTTCAAGCTTTATTTGACCCTTATGAATCATGGCCTCGATAATATCTTTTAGCGTGTAGCAGTCATCTGTGGGATGATTGATCCTCTGATTATAAGCACAATAATTCGCCTAAGTGTCAAGGCCCTCTTGCTCAAGGAACTTGGCTTTTGGAAGCTGAATCATATTTTGTTCCAATAATAACCGGAACAGTGCAGGGACCCATTCCAACTCAAATGGTTAGACCTTGTTCCTATGCTTGGTAAAATGATCACCCCGATCAACGTTGGCTAATAGGGATACTCGTTTGTACGTCTGTTGTTGCTTGCCTACCTGGGGAGCTGTCTTTTCTACGCTCACCCCTTTAGAGAGGTCTAGAGTTTGGGAGGGAGCCTTCTTTATATCAGTGATTGTGACAGCTGCACTGATTACTCCTTTCTATTAGCTGCCCCATGTGTTGTTTCGAGAGCTAACATTGCCCCGATTGTTGGCTGAGCCAACAGACAATTGTCGTGACCCGTCGTGGTGGCGTGATAGACTTTCTATGCAGAGTGATTTAGAGCTTAATTCTGACATGGAGGTCGGATTAGAGGCCTCGACATGTAGGATGATCTCGGGTCGCATATTCCGCACACAAGTTTGGACTGCTTCCTTCTCGGGCATAGGATTGGGATGATGAGAAGTCAAATTTCTCCATCTTGATATGAACTGGTCCATGAGCTCATCGGGACCTTGAGTCAAGATGAGAAGTTTGATGGTTTGAGCTGCTCTCTTGACCTCATAGAAGGGCTGATAGAACAATTTCTCCATTTCCTCCCACGTAGGATACCTTTGAAAAATTGGGCCATCAAGGAATCAAGGGTCTCAACAAATTGACGAAGAAGAAGTCACCTGTCAGTCGCTATTTCTCGACATGTTGCCTGCAAGTGGGCAGTATGCTGGTTCCGGGATGTGGTTCCATTGAATAAAGCGAACTGCCCTTTCTTGTAATCTAAGGGAAACAGGACCAGGTCAATGTATGAAATGGTAAGGCCTTTGATAAGGCATTGCACCCTGTATCCCCAAAATTTGTCTGTTCTTTAGGCTATGGGTCACCATAGCATCAATGTATGCCTGAGAGACACGATGAGGGGGTGAATTATCTTGTGAGGAAGAGGGATGGGGCTGCCTTGGAGGTGTACCATCAGAGTGATGATAATTGATCTCATGGTTAGCTGACTGGCGTGCGGCATCTATAGGATCAATGTTTTCCATCATCGCGCGCACCATCTCCTCAAATTTGTTCATGTGCTCTTCCTGCGCGTCACCAGACTCGCTTACAACCATCACAATGATGGTTTCTCTATGGAGGTCAGTGTTAGTTGCAACTGCAGGCTTGCGAACTTGACGAGTCGTGCACGGTAAATCAGTCATCAGGGGGTCGGCATGCCCTGACTGTACCTAACTCTTGTATGCTTATCCCTTGAGGACCGGTTCTTGTTGGTCTTCGGACTATAGCTAATAGGTGGCTGGGTCATCTTCCACGACACTAACCACAGTGCAGGGCTCATGGCCTTCTTCATCAGGTTTCGTCATCTTACGAGGGTAGCTTAGGCGAAGAGGGTCCTCAAAGAGGGCTGCCCTGACCACCTTGGTCTTTTTTTTGTCATAATTCACAGACGTTTAGCTTTGACATATTGATGGACCTCATGCCAAAACTGCGATCTAGGTTGCGGCTGGTCAGCTCTTCCTGCACAAGAGAGAGCTGTCTCCATCAGGTGCAACAATGGATGAGGGTCAGGGACTGAAGTCATCTTGGGCCGGGAGGATGAAGGACTTGATCTTCCATCAAGTCATTGCCCCGAGCTCTCTTGTGGGCTCCAGAGATACGATCAAAGTGACGAGGCTGATTTAAGATGGTACTCTTGGGAAAAACCTTCGAGTACTAAGGCTAAAGGTGCTTGCTCGAAGAAGGAGGAGCAGGCAGGAGCAGGGTTGAATCATGGGCAGGCCTGGGTCGAGGGCGAGGGGACGTCTGTGATGGCGACGCATGTGTGCCCCTTGAAGAGGTATCACAGGTGACCTGGGGGTCGACCCGGGCTCGAGCAAGTGGTCTAGCCTTAGGAGGTGAACAACTGCGAGCAAGTGTATGTAAGAGAACAGGTGGATACCTGCCCTGTACAAGGTGCGCATGTGTGTGCAGAGTAGGGGAATGAGAAGATCGTCTCTTGTGTGCTCATGTTGGCACAACGATGGCGTTGCCCCGAGCAGTGAGATGCATGTGATCAACGTGCATAGGACTTGACCTTAGAAGGTCTGATCCTGGATGCTGACTCGAGGTAGCACAAGGGCTGCCCCGAGGTGTGGCTTGAGTGGGTGACCCACGAGCCTTATGGTGTGTGAGAGGGGTGGAGACCGTAGGGCTTCCGCCTAGATGTGTTGAGCCTCTAAGGATAGAGACTGATGGTGCAGGAATGTTAGGGGTAGCCTTGTAATTAGCCACAGAAGAAATGGCAACTTTCCTGTCATTCGCAGAAAGGGACTGGGCAGCCTTCCGGCATACCTTAGAAATACGACTGACAAGTGACTTGCCTGTGGCTGGGTGCATGTTGCGAGTGGTGGCGTGTGCGCCACTTATGCAGGGTGTCTTAGTGGAGGTTCCACCAGAGCGGGGAGATGGGGAGTGAGGGACCTTTACATCCCGCCTCACACAGGTCCAGGTTAAGACCTGGGAGTTAGACAAGGGGTCTTTGATCAAAAGGATGGTTCGGGATGAAGTTGGAGGAACTGGTTCTCTGGGGACAATCGCAAATGCGGGTATAAGAAAATCCTCGATTCGAATGAATGGGTTAGAGGACCTGCAAGACATAAAGTGTGAAGAGATAATGAAAGTAGATAATAAAAGAAGAAACTAGCCAAACAAGAACGATCCGACTAAGGGGTAGTTTCTCCCCAATGGAGTCTCCAAGCATGTTAGCTGTCTCAATCTCGCCCTCCGGATCTTTTGAGGATCGTCCAGAACGCGTCTTGGGGAGACCCAGGACTTTGTGAGATCGCTCTCTCGGGAACCTCATTTGAGACAAGGGCAGGTGTTACTAACTGGTGAGAGAGGAATTTAAGGCGGGTTTGGGACTTACTCGGGCTGACTCGCATGGGTGCCTTCTTATAAGACAGGTAGGTCAGACCTAACCTTTTCCTCTTTGGTGAACCTACACAAGCATGCGCATTCAAAAGAAGAAGTGAATAATAAGAGAAGAAAGATGGGGGAGAGAAGAATTTGACTAAGCGTGGAGATCAGCGCAGTGACTAAGCTGGTGAATAATTGGCATGACATAGTAATAAAACAGGCTCAGTAACTTAGACCGGCTCACAAGATTACTACTAGATGTCAATATTGACACTGACTAGCTAGGCACGGTGGTTAGTTTGTCATGGCAATAAAGTAGGCACAGTAATTCTAGCACAACAACATTACGGCTAGACGACATGACTACCATAAGAGGCTAATCTCAACCCTTCTTAATCAAACGAAAGGATAATAGAAAGAAAGAAAGTCATAAAGAGAGAGTAAGAAGTAAGATAATAAAAAAGAGAAGAGAAAGAAAGAGGGGAAGAGAGAAAGAAGGAGAAGACTGTGAGAGAAGAGAGAAGGAAGGAGAAAAGAGGGTGAAAGACAGTCGACGCTAGGCATCGCTGACTGGGATGGAAAGAGAAGATAGAAACAGACACAGTCAGTCCTAAGCTTCGTCGATTGTGTCTAAGAAGTGAGGAGAGAGAAGATGCAATCGATGCTAGGCATTATCGACTGGGTTGGAAGAAGAAGAGAGAGAAAAGATGCAGTCGGTGCTAAGCTTTGCCAACTATACTGAACAGAGAAGAGAGAGAGGATGAAGTCGGTGCATGGTTTCACTGACTGTATTGGATAGAGAAGAGAGAGACGATGCAGTCGGCACTAGTCTTCACCGACTGTATTAGATAGAAAAGTGAGAGAAGACACAGTCAATTCTAGGCTTCCCCAACTATGTTAGACATAAAAGAGAGAAGACACAATCAGTGCTAAGCTTCTCAGACTGTGTTAGACAGAAGAGAGAGAATATGCAGTCCTCACTAGGCTTCGTCAACTGTGATAGATAGACGAGAGAGAAGATGCAGTCGGAGTTAGGCTTCACTGATTGTGTTAGATAGAAGAGAGAGAAGATGTAGTTGACGATAGGCTTCACCGACTGCGTTAGATAGAAGAGGGAGAAGATGCAGTCGGTGTTAGGCTTCACCAACTGTGTTAAATAGAAGAGAGAGAAGACACAGTCTATGCTAGGCATCACCGACTGTGTTAGACTAAAGAGAGAGAAGACGTAGTCCACACTAGGCTTCACCGACTGTGTCAGAAGAAGAGAGAGAAGATGCGGTCGACGTTAGGCTTCATCGACTATGTCAGAAGAAGAGAGAGAAGATGCAATCAGCATTAGGCTTCGACGACTGTGTTAGAAGAAGAGGAGATGGAATACGCAGTTGGTGCTAAGCTTCGTTGACTGTGTCGAAAGAAGAGGGGAGAGAAGATGCAGTCAGCAATAGGCTTCTCCGATTGTGTCAAAAGAAGAGAAGAGAGAGAAAAAGAAGTAAAGATGAGACGAAGAGAGAGAAAGATAGACATAGATGAGAAGAAGAGAAAGAAATAGATAAAGATGAGAAAAGAATGAAGGAGAGAGAAAGAGAGGAGGAGAGAAAGAGGGGAGGAGAGAGAAAGTTACCTTACCGAATGATATCGACCCTTTTCTTCTCTCTCGTTTTTCTCCCTCCTGAGGCATCATCATGAGGCGTACGGCATATCTAATATCTCGTCTTGATTAGACGAATATGCTTACCAAATTTGAGCACGATCCAACTTGGAACGAGTGAGATATAGGCCCGAAAGTGATTGCCCATGACGGTAAAAACAACCACTTTTAATGGTGTTTCGGTGTAAGGTGGCCACACGGGAAGAGTGTGTGGCCTACCCCTTTTCAGTGTTTTCTCATAAATTTGTCCCGAAGCACCCAATTAAGCCGAGACTTGATCCATAGGGGTTTTCAACCGTGTTAGATCCATTGGTGATGTTCCCATAGCTGTTTGACGCCCCAAAATATATGGTCCATTTCAGGGTGTTCATTTCAGCGTGCTAGAGGCTGATTTTGGCAAAATTGTTTCTTTGCGTTCACTGCCTTGGACATGCCTGATCGTGATGAAACTTGGCAGGTGGTCTCTCAAAGTGTAAATGAAGATCTTAACCAGTTCTGGGGAAATTTTGAGACTGTTGGAATTGCCACTTATTTTATAGGCTTTATTGCCCTGCTTCATATTCATTCTGTATCAGGGACCAAGGTACTGAAAAATGCGTTCAAACACCCACAAACGAATTTCACCCATTCGGTGAAGGTTACCCGACCATTGCTAGACCGGCCATGGAGCAATTGGTAAACCTCAAAAATATTTTGAAGACTAGCAAGTGGCCCCTCTTCTCCCAAGTTACACCACAAAAAATGATTGAATTCTGAGGCACGAACTTGCCGTACATGGCCCCGATCAGCGAAAGACCCCCAATAAAATGAAGATCTATTTAAGAGATTCATGCTTCCATGTGCCTAAGAAGCCAGGTGTTGCTAACATGGCTCCATGTCTCTAGCAGTACCTTGACCGTATTGGAACACCGAACATAGTAGTTGGTTGAGCATTGAGCCGCTGCCAACAGGGAAACACTTTCAAGAATACTATTCTGCGACACTAACACCCTGGCAATCTAGGAAGAGTATCCTTTTAAATGTTGGTGCTCCCTCTGTATTTGAAGGCCTTTTCCTGACCATATTATTTCCTTCTTCTACACCATATGCTTTCATAGAGTGGGTAAGTTCTCCCCGGAAGCTATATTCTCGTGTATATAAAAAAGGATCGCCACCCCTTCTTGAATACTGACATTGTCGTCATTATCCTCTCGGACTTCAAAACAAACTAGGTCAGTGATAAAAGTGACATTGAGAGGCCACTCTGGTTTGTACACCAGCTCTATCATCCAAATAGGCTCGCCCCTTACTAAATCCTCACCGGTAAATTAATGGGTACCAACCTCTCCTCCACTTGGAAGGTTCTTTACGTCAGGAATTTGGTAGGAACACTCAGCCATTATGAAAATGGATTCAAGGATTTGCAGCCGAATGAAAATTACTAAATCACCTGTCAAGCATCGGCTACATCTTCAGAGGACCAACGAAGGTTGCATTTACGGAAGCTTAGCACCGGCTATGTCTCCAAAGGACCAGCGCCGACTGTGTATCGTCAGTTGGCGTCGACTCTATTTTCAGAGGCATATTGCTGGCCGTATCTTCAAGACCTTAGTGTTGGATCAGTTTAAGGAAGCCTAGTGCCAGCTGAGTTTAAGGACGCTTAGCGTCGGCTGTATCTCCAAGGGTCCAACGCCGTCAGTATCTCCAAGAGGTCCAACGTTGGCTTTGCACTCAATGCTTAGTGTCGGCCTTGTATCCTAATGCAACGCCAACTGTGTTCTCAAAAGATAATTGCTGGTCGGGTTCAAATCTCCCACACTTCCTACAGATTATGTAGGCATCACCTTGAACTCTGTTACGCTGCTTGACAACTGCCATGTCTTGCCCTGGTACACATCTTCACACAGTCCAGCTTCAGCGATTGCCCGTTTCCCTACACCCTTCGGTTTCCCATCGGAAACTCCCCTCCACAGCCGGGGTCGTTGGGAAACCACCTATGCTCACCGAAAAAATCACCAAGATCAGTGGAAAGCCATGAGTAGCCCACTACTGTCACTTTCACCCCTTCTTCCCTTCGCTGAAATCCTCAAAACTGTGGCTAGAGTTTCCTGTTTCTCCGAAAAACCCTATGTGCCTGTCTAGAAACTTCTGCAACTTCAACTGATCCTGCCTCCTATCTCGCAGGGGGTCTCCTTGCTCGATTGGCACCTCCCTTGCTTGATGGCAAGCTCCCGCTAACCCTTGCCAGAATACTCTGAGTTTGTCAAAGCTCCTTCTCACCATTAAAACCAAGTTTTCACGCTAAGTATTTTTACCCTTCGGTAAAATATAGTGAAAATGGGGTTTACCCCCTTTTATAGCTTATGATTTCCAAAAATGTCCCTCGTAAATAGAGAATGCCAGCCGCGTCCTAGAGGGCCAAACACCAATGCGCTAGACCGGGTTGAGCTCAGATCAAGGCCCGAACACTAACCCACAATCAGTGCCAACTATGTTGTCGAAAGTACCTAGCGCCGACTGTGTTTTCAGTAACCCCAGTGACGACTGTATATTCAGTAACCCCAGTGCCGACTGCATTCTCAGCAGTTCAACGTCGGTTGTGTTTAAGAGCTAGCACGACCACCCTTAGCGCCGCCTACATTTTTAAACCTCAGCACCGTTCGGGTATTCAAGAGATAGTGGTTGGTTGTTCTCAGTGCCGACTGCGTTTTCAAAAGGTTCAGCACCGACTGAGTGTTCAAGAAGCAGTGTTGGTCGTTCTCAGTGCTGACTGTGTTCTAAACAATCCTTCACCACACTCTTCAAGCTCATGCTGTGCGTATCTTACTACTATTATCCCCAGTGAAGTTACACCTTGACCGTGACCTATGAATCCCAGTGGAGTTGAACCTAGATCATTCCACCCATGTTATCACTCCTAATCCTCAGTGGGAGTCATACCCATGTTATACCATCTCAGCCCTAGTAGGATTCATACTCATACTACAATATCCCCAATGGAGTTAGGTCCATTTTACCACTGCAACCACCAGTGAGTCTGCCTCACACGTAGTTATCCTATCCACAACGAAGTCGGATTTCCCATGTGAACCCCTATGCTTGCTTTAACCATTTTATCCCCACGGAGTAAGATTTCCACCAACAGACTTATTTCCCCTGGAGCTCACCTACATGGCGACCCACACCATGGTCTGCGCTGCATGACCTTAAACTGTGTGGCTATGGTCTGTGCTGCATGACCTTAAACTTCGTGGTTATGCTTCGTGTTGCATGACCTTAAACTTCGTGGCTATGGTCCGTGTTGCATGACCTTAAACTGCATGACTATGGTCTGCGCTGCAAGACCTTAAACTGCATGGCTATGGTCCTCGCTGCATGACCTTAAACTGCATGGCTATGGTCCACGCTGCATGACCTTCAAATTTCGTGGCTATGGTCTGCGCTGCATGACCTTAAACTGCACAGCCTTGGTCTAGTTGAATGACCCTAAACTGTATGGTTCAAACTATATGACCTTAAACTATAGCAGAGGTCTAGCTGTACGACCTTAAACTGCACAGTCCAAACTATATGACTCTAAACTATAGTATACATCCTAGCCGTATGACGTTAAAAGGCTTAGTGCCACAGTTCAAACTATATGACTCTAAACTATAGTATACGTCCTAGCCGTATGCCTTTGAAAGGCTTAGCGCCATGGTCCGAACTATATGACCATAAATTGTAGCGGAGGTCTAGCTACACGACCTTAAACTGCATGGTCCTAGTTGCATGACTCTAAACTGCATAACCACGGTCCAAGCTATATGACTTAAAACCATAGTGCAGGTCCTGGCCGCATGATGTTAAACTGGTTTGCACGTCCCAGCTGCATGACGTTAAACTACTTTGCACAGATCTCGGAGGCATGACCTTAAAACTCGCCCCCACATACGTGCACACACCTTTTACGTGCATTTTCACGTATGTCTTTCCTAACTGACCCGTTCGTGTGCGTACACCACCTTCATTACCTTCCGAGTGAGTCCATTACCGTTCATCATTCCCCAATGAGTATCACCCGTGCTCACAAAATGGCGAACCATCCCGCCACTTATACTCATCGTTAGTTAGTGGGTCACCATGTTTCACTTACCATTCATACATCTTCCACCTTTTATGGGTACCCTTGTGCCATCTCCCCAAAGTGAGCTAAAACCACCGCCATACTCACTCCATGGCCTCTACTGACTGTAATTCATCACCATCACAGTCCAGCTGTATGACCTTAAACTGTAGTGCATGTCCTGGTCGCATGACGTTAAAAGTCTTTGCACAGGTCCCGAAGGCATGACCCTAAACATGCCTTCACAAAAGAAAATGGGCATGGTGTATGCCTGAACAAGGGAACGCCATGAGTAAAAATGATGGACGGGCATAGTCCTGAAACCATGAGTAAAAGAATTCCATGAATAAAAAAAACCTGGGCATAGTAAAATCCCAAAAGGGCACTGTGAGTAAAAATAGAATACAAGGGTGGACATGGCTGAAAGGTCATGGGTAAACGAGCCCCAAATAAAAAGGAAGTTGGTGAAAACAGTCCCTACGTCGCCGCTTCCCTAGTTCAAGTTAAAACCTGCAAAGGGCGCTTAGACCAATAAATAGGTTGATACAACATTCACCTCAACATGCGGCTTCAGCTCACATTACAAAAAATCCCTGGTGTTACTATACCAGGACCAAAATATAAGAGCTTCAAGGAAAAGATTCCAATAGCCTGAGTTTATTAGTAAAACGAACTTGAAAGAAAGAAGAATCACCAAGAAGGCAAGACAAGTCTCATGAGGAAGAAGCATCCTTTCCAGGAGGTTACTAAACGTTCTCCAACGATGCTGGAGACGCCCTAAGAAGGCTAAGTCAGCCATGACCTTGGACCTATTATGAGAGACTATTAATAGTGGATAGCGGTTATAACCAAAGCTGGTCACCTCGATAAACTAAGGTACCCTACTGACCAAGGAATAACTGGTGCATGACACAGACGATCACTGACTGAAGGCTCTTCAACAAACCATCCAGAACAAACAAACAGTAAGTCACTCCAACAAACTAAAGATGCCCCAAGAAAGCTTAAGTCAGCAATGAATTTGAACATATTACTCGAGACTGCTAACAGTGGGTAGGGGTTATACTCAAAGCCAGTCATCTCAATAAATTGAGGTACCCAGCCCGCCAAGGAATAACTGGTGCACAATACAAACGATCACCGACCAAAGGCTCTTTTGTTGTCTATCGAAGATAAAGAAATCCAGACCAAATGGGAAAAATTCCCTTCAATATGGCACTCGAGTGCCAGACGGGCTTGATTCTGACTAACGAGGTCAGTACAAAATCCTAAGCTTCAAAATCACAAACAGTCCACACGAGGGTAAGGACTTCCACAAGATCTCTAAAAAATGTCTCTTCTCCCCCTAAAGTCTCCACAGATGGACCTGTACATTGCATTCAAAACGTCTGAGCATCCTAGTTGCAGCATTGCATGAATCTCTTCGACGTTCATGTGGTCCTGTGGCTAGGAAGAAAAAGGTAAAAAAGCCGAAGGAAATTTTTCGAATGTTTTCCTTCTCGTTTTTCTTGAAGAATAAAATTCTGTGGGGTAAGCTGTTTGAATAGATTTTTCAGCACCTTGGTCCCTAATGCAAAATAAAGAGGAAGCAGGTCAATAAAGCCTACAAAACAGTGGAAATTTTGACAGTCTCAGAATGGCTCCAAAACTAGTCAAGATCTTCATAAGCACTTCAAAAGGTCCCCCTGCCAAGTTTCACCGCAATCAGACATATCTAAGGCAATGAACACAAAGAAACAACTTCAGTAGAATCGGCCTCTAGCACCCTCAAACAGCTGTGGGTCACTACCATCAGATCCGACACAGTCTAAAACCCCTATGGGTCATGTTTTGGCTTAGTCAGTTACTCCAAGACAAAGTTATGGGTAAAATACCAAAAAGGGATAGATCGCACACTATTCCCATGTGGCCACCCTGCACCAAAACACCATTAAAAGTGGTTGTTTTCACAGTCAAGGGAAGTCATATTTGGGGCCCATATCTCACTCATTCCAAGTCGGATCAGTCTCAAAATTTGTGAGCATGTTTGTCTCATCAAGACAAGCATTTTGATATGTGGTACAGCCCGTGACAATGCCCGAGCAAAGAGAAAAATTAGATAGAAGTTTCTGATCCGTGAAGAAAATTACAGAAAAATCAGCAGTAGCACACCTCGTTTGAGCGGCCAAATTCACGACGCTTCCATACCCGATCAACGTGAAACGAATTGCATTATGTGTGTAAGGTTCGAGGCTATCTCTGGTCTGAACCTCGGATACGATGAATGGTTGGATTTCACATATGAAGGAGATGAAGCTGCTGTAAATTACGGCCACCGAATTTCAAGATTCCGGTAAAAAATCCAAGACGACGAAATCTTAATCCGGACATGAAATAGAGTTGTGTTTTTTGTAACGTAATCATGACAGCATGATCAGTGTGATTCGGTGAAAAAATAAAAGAAAAAAATCAAGGAACGAGCGGACTATCAATAAAAAATTTTCAGAATTCATCCAAATTTCAAGTCAGGGATGGTTTTGAAATTTCACACATTGTTAGTCAACGGAAAAATAGTCTTTTTGCACCCATTTTTAGAATTTCTTTTAATTCAATTAAGTTATAATTATCTTCAGTTTTAGGTATTTTCTAGGCATCTACCCATGTTTGGGCCCAATATTCTCTAAACATGTAAAGTCAAAATGTGTAAAAAACAACACAGGACCTTCGAATCATTCAATAAAGATTCAATTTTTTCTTGAGTTCGTGGGTACGTCTTGGACAGAGAGAGAGAGGAGAGAGAGGAAAAGGGTCGATACCCCTCGATAAGGTAACTTTCTCTCTCTCCTCTTTTCTCTATCCTCCTCTCTCTCCTCTTTCTCTCCTCCTCTTTTCTCTCCTCCCCTATTTCTCTCCTATTTTCTCGTCTATCTCTCTTTCTCTCTCTTCTTTTCTCCTCTTTATCACTTTCCCTCTCTTCCTCCTCTAGTCTCTCATGTCCCTCTTTCCCTACTTCTCTTTCTCCATTCACACATGGAGAGCCTATCGTTTTGTGTGATGCCTTCCTGTTCATGAGACATGAATAGTGGGCCGGGTCTTAACCTGGATGGCAAGCTGGGCCTCTGTCAAAGTTCCCCTCTTTCTTCTCATCTATCACAGACGGTGCTAACCTATCACCGCTTGTGTTCTCTCTTTTTATTCTCGTTTGTCACAGATGGTGCTAACCGATCACCGCCTGTGTTCTCTCGCCTCCCTGTCGTCTGTCATAAATGACGCTAACCTATCACCGCCTGTATTTCCTCTTTTTATTCTCATCTATCACAGCTGGCGCTAACCTATCGCCGCCTGTTTTTCTCTCTCTTTCTTCTCGTTTGTCACAGACGATGCTAGCCTATCACCACCTAGGTTTCTCTCTCCTTCTTCTCTTTTGACACAGATGGTGCTAGCCTATCGCCTCTCTCTTTCTTCTTTTCTGTCACTGTTGGTGCAAGCCTAGCACTGCCTGTGTTTTCATCCTTGTTCTTCAATCATAGATGACAGAGGCCTATCGCCGCTTGTGTTCTTTCCCTATCCTCTTTCTTTTGACACAGCTGTCACAAGCCTATTGCCACGTGTGTCCCCTTTCTCTTTCACTTCTGTCACAATCGATGCGAGCCCATCGTCGCAATGCGTGTTTTCTCTCTCTTCTCTCTTTATTTGACAGCAGGCAGAATCCATCACCGGTTGAGGTTTCTCCCTCCTTCTCCCATTATCATCTTGTTTGTCTTTACCTCTTCTTTTCCCTTTATCTTCTCTCATGCTCTTCTTCTCCCCTTGTCCTCTTGCTCCCTGTCTTTATATTCTCTTCTCCTTCTTCTCTTCTCTTACTTTTTCTTTTAACCCCAATCTTTCTTCCCTCATTCTTCTTTTCCACTTTTTGAATATGCACGTCTGTGTACATTCCCCAAAGGCAAAGTGAGGTCCCTCGACCACTTGTCTTATAACATTTGTGCGTGTGATTGCAGAAACAGGAGAATACAGGCCAAGTGTGGCGATTTCAAACGATTTTTACGATTGGGGGGCTTTCTTTGTGATTTAAGAGGGCACCCACGTGAGCCAGTCTGAGTAAGTTCCTAACCCACCTTAAATTCCTATCTCATCGATTGGTCCACCGACCCTTGCTCTTGAGCAAGGTTTCGGAGAGAGAGATCTCAAAGTCTCGAGTTCCCCTGAAACCCGAGATGCATGCCACCTGATTATCAGGATCTAAAAGGAGAGATCGCTGCACCTAACAAATAAACAGTGGCTATCCATTACAATATCATAACAGTATCCATTACCGGTGAGTGTCTCGCCTTGTAATGATCAATATCAATATAGGCAGTGGCCATCCATCACAATATCATAACAGTATCCAGTTCCGATGAGTGTCCTACCACGTAATAGTCAATATCAATATAAGCAATGGCCATCCATGACAAGATCATAACAGTATCCATTATCGGTGAGTGTCCCACTACAGAATGGTCAATTTCAATATAAGTAGTGGCCATCTAGCACAATATCATAACAGTGTCCATTACCGGTGAGTGTTCCACCGCGTAATGGTCAATATCAATATAAGCAGTGGCCATCCATCATGTTCAAGCATTCAATTCATTCACCTCATTCAATGTCCCATACAGATGAACCATATTTCATCATATCATCATATCATTTAGCAAAATTCATTTATTTCATGAACTTTCATAGAGCCTTTACACATAAGTCTTCTCAGTAGCAATTGGCATTCATTATGAATTCATTTCATCACTATTGTACTCGTGGCCCTTTTTCTCACATAGCACAGTCATAAGACATCATTCACATATATTTATGGCATTCACATGTAATTCATCATATGATATTCACATTTATGACATATCAAGAAAGCTTAATGTCGCATGGATATAAAATTGGTGCAGGGGCATGTTACAGTGACATGCCCCTCTTGCAGGGGCATAGCTCCCAATCTAGGGGGAGTTTTAGAATGCCTCAAACATGAAACTTTAACCTTACTCACAGATCATTACAAAGACAGTAATTTGAAAGAATTTGGGTGCCATTTGATGGGTTTATAGCTCAGAAAAATGTGAGCATTAGATGCTTGAAATCTTCCCTGCAACAGTGTGCAAGGACATATTCACGTATTTCGGGGCATAATCAAAATCCGTGGGGAATTTCAAAAAATTAAAAAAATACAACATTGAGTACATTAGAGACCTTCCCAATGGTGAAAATTTGAATGTTTTTGGATACCATTTGCTAGGTCAAAAGCACAGCCCAAAGAGGGCCACAATTGCTGAAATTAGCAGCAACTGTGAGTGGTGTCGTGTCTCGACATTTTAAGCCATATCTTTCAATCCATGCACAATTTTATCATGACATAAAAAGTAAACTTGGGATAGACATATATGTCTTTCAATTGGAACCGATTTGGTCCCATTTGGATGCATTAGGCCATCGAAACTTTTGATAAAAATACAATCACAGTTCTGGAAATTCTTATTCTCAAGTTAACATGCTTTCAAAGAACACTTAATATTTCCTGGCCAAGCTACACTTTGGGCTTGGAACCTTGAACATGATAAGGAGTTTCACATTGAGTAAGTTCATGAGTTTCCATACATAAAAGGATCATATATGTGGTAAAAACAGTCATGTCATTTAAAATCATAAACCTGAAATTTTAACCCCATGTTAACCCAGTCATGCTTTACACTTTTCATTCTATCATCTTACTCATTCTAAATATTTGTTCTTTACATAAACCGTGGATGCATAGAAGCTAATCCCACTTACCTTGACTCCCACGGTATCTCGAATCCGCACGCACTACCTTGACAGGATTTCCCCCAAGCTCCACTAGTTGGCTGTCTTCAAGGGGCAGTAGTGAACTTCAATAGTGGGAGAAAAAGTTGAGGCAATGAGAGAGATGATGCTGCCCAAAGGAGGAAAAGGCTTAAAGAGGAGAGGATGGTTGGAAAACACTGTGGCTGACACAATCACACTCAGCTCTGACATGTACGGAGCGGCACTGAGATGTGACAACTGTACGATTTGACCAAACACACAAGGCAATGCTCCCATACACAGCCGACGATGCTCACTTACACAGCCGACGATGGTCACTTACACAGCCGGCACTATCTCTCGCACACGTGATAATGCTCTTCTGTCTCTCTTTTACTCAGGCAGTGCTAGGTCTTGAGTTCTTAGATGGTCATGGCTCTTTAAACAACCGGTGATACGCCTTCCATACACAACCGGCCCTGCGTCTTCCTTACACAGCTGGCGTTGCGTCTTCCTTACACAGTCGGAGCTACGTCTTTCTTACATAGCTGGTGCTGGGTCTTCCTTACACAGCCGGCGCTACTCCAATCAACGTTAGGCCTCTATCTCACACTCCCTCACCATGCGTGTCGTTGGATTTAGGAGAAAAATTGTTGTCCTTACATCATCCCCCTTTGGAAAGGATTTTGTCCTCAAAATCATATTAATCATTAACCAAAAAGGTGGGAGTATTTCTCTCTAACCTCATCATCCCGTTCCCATGTCGATTCTTCCTTGAATGATACTGCCATTACATCTGGACCAAAGGAATTTCTTTATTGTGCAACGCTTGTACCTGCATCTCTGATATCCCAATCGGTTGTTCAACAAAGGTCAAATCTTCCCTGAGCGGGATTGGTTCATACTCCAAGACATGAGATGGGTCAGGTTGGTATTTCCTCAGCTGTGATATATGAAATACATTGTGGATGCTTGCGATTTCAGGTGGCAGAGCAAGTCGGTAATCCACGCTTCCAGTCCTTTCTCAGACATCAAAAGGTCCAATGAATTGTGGGATCAATTTTCCCTTTTTATCAAATCTCATAACACCCTTGGTTGGTGATACCTTCAAGAAGACCCGGTCCCCTACTTCAAACTCGAGGTCTCTTCAATGATTATCGGCATAACTCTTTTGTTGAATTTGGGCTATCTTGAGCCACTCTCTGATTAAGGCAATCTTCTCAGAGGTCACCTGAACTATCTCGAGCCCTAACAATCTTCTTTTGTCCACCTCATCCCAACAGATGGGCGATCTGTACTTCCTTCCATACAAGGCCTCATAAGGTTCCATCTGAACATGTCCTCCAAAATCAGTGACACACACCCTTAACATGTCCTCCAAGGTTTGAATGGTTCGCTCTGATTGTCTATTGGTTTGGAGGTGAAAGGCGGTGATAAAAGTAAGTCTGGCCCCCAAAGTTGATCGCAGACTTGCCCCAAATCTTAAGGTAAATATGGTGTCCCTGTCTGACACAATGTTGATGACCATCCCGTGCAATATAACAATTTCTCTGATGTATAGCTGGGCCAGCTTATCTAGAGTATAGGTAGTGTGAACCGGTACAAAGTGAGTAGCTTTGATTAATCGGTCCACGACGACCCAGATGCTATCATGCCCTGCACTTGATTTGGTAATTCAGAAACAAAATCCATCGTGATGTTTTCCCATTTCCACTCTGGTATGGGTAGGGGCCACAATAGTCCAATAGGTTTCAGATGTTCTGCCTTCACTTGCTGGCACGTCAAATACTTAACGACAAACTGTGCCACATCTTGCTTCATGTTGTTCCACCAGAAGATCTCTTTCAAATCCTGATACATCTTCATACTCCCAGGGTGTACCGTGTAGCAGGAGTGGTGTGCTTCCTCTAGGACAACCCTTTTTATATTCTCGTCATGAAGAACACACACTCGGTTCTTAAACCTTAACAAGTCATCACTGCCCATAGAGAAATATTATTTTCCTTTCATTTTAAGTTCTTTTACTGATTTTTGCCAGTTGGGGATCTCCTTTTTGAGCCATTTTGATTTGTTGAAAGAGTTGGGGTTCCATCCTCAGACACGATAGCATTCTTTCTCCCTCACTACGGGGCTAAGATGGGTGCCACTCCACCACATCCTCTAATAGCTTCATTTCTCGAACCATCAAATGTGCCACGGAGATCATAACTTTTCGACTTAAGGTGTCGGCTACTACATTAGGCTTGCTGTTTGGTAATCAATTGTACAGTCATAATCATTCAATAAGTCTATCCATCTTCTTTGCCTCATAGTTAACTCTTTATGGGAAAATATGTACTTGAGGTTCTTATGGCTCGTGAACACTTTAAATTGGGCCCTATAGAGGTATTGCCTCAAGATTTTTAACACAAGCACTACTACTGCGAGCTCCAAGTCGTGAGTTGGATAGTTCTGCTCATACGGCTTTAGTTATCTGGAGGCATAAGCAATGAATTTACCTCTCTTCATGCGTACACATCAGAGCCCTTTATGAGATGCATCCGTGTAAACCACAAAGTCTTCATTTCACTCTGGCAAGGCCAGAATCGGGGCTGTGACTAGCCTCTTCTTAAATTCCTGAAAATTCATCTCACACTCCTCTGACCGTATAAATTTTGTGATTTTTTGGGTCAATCGAGTCAAAGGAAGTGTTATCTTTGAGAATCCTTCTACAAAGCGCCTGTAGTACCTTGTCCATCCCAGAAAGCTAGGAACCTCGGTCACATTTGTTGGCCTTTCTCTCTTAAGTACGTCTTCAATCTTAGAGGGGTCAACCTTGATTCCATCCTTAGAAATAATGTGCCCAAGGAAGGCCACACTGGGGAGCCAAAACTCACTCTTTCTCAACTTAGCATACAATCTTTTCGACTTCAAAGTTTGCAAGACAATTCTTAAATGTTGTTTGTGCAAATCCCGACTCTTAGAATATACCAAGTTTTCATCGATAAAAACCACTACAAAGTCATTTAGGAGCGGTCTAAATTCATCAAATCCATGAATACAGTGGGGGCATTGGTTAACCCGAACGGCATCACAAGAAACTCGTAGTGACCGTATTGTGTTCTGAAAGCAGTCTGGGAGATGTCTCCCTCCTTGACCCGCAATTGATGATAACCCGATCGGAGGTCAATACTCATATTTCCTGGAAGATTCTTCGAGATCCTCAGGTTAGGTGGGCAGGGCTTCCCTCTGGTGCTTTCCTCGAAAACTGCTGGGTTTCATCCCAAACTTTCCCAATGGCACTGTATTCATTTTTCCTTCCTTCCTTAATCAGCGATTCTCGTAGTCTTTTCCATCTTCAGGGCATGGTATACCATTGGGGAATACGACTTTATATTGGCCAACATCACTCTAGTCCTGATATCCGATCACATGCCCCATCAAAATTTAGCTGCCTTTAGCAGCTCGGTATTTATGATGTGGGGTGCCTACCTAGAAAGATCTGTATATCGGACGGCATATTGTTCCACCGTCATACCCCCTTGCTGAAGTTCAATAAATTCTACCCCCTTCATTTCCTTGACTAAATCGGGGAAGTACTTCTCATCAAATGTTGCCAAGAATTTTTCCCAGGTGACCTCAGTGCCTAACTCCCTCCAAGTCTGCTTTATCGAATCCCACCAGTGCTCTACTTCTCCTTCCAGCATAAAAGCCCCTAGCCTAGCATTTTACTCATCCAAACAGTGTAACACCTCTAAAATCTTCTCTATTTGTTTCTTCCACCTCTCAGCCTTCTGCACTACTCCATGCCTCAAAAAGGTTGGGGTGCCATTCTCCAAAACCTCTCCATGAGGCTACTGTCATTTTCGCTGGTGTACTGGGTTGGCAACGATTCCTTCATCATTTAGGTGATAGACATCCTAGAGTTCTATAGAACTTATCGAGTGCCTCGGTATTGTCATTACTGGAACTCGCGTGGTGGGTACGAGCTCTCGACATCCTTAACCTACTCCTAAGAACACCCAGTCACTTGTCTACCCCAAAACTAATCTTAGGACTCTCCTAAACTCCCTAGGCCAAGAATCCTATTCTGGCTGCTTTTGATACCATATCTGTCATGACCCCACCCCCAATCACCGTACCTTACGCGGTGACGAGCGACCGAGCATGGGTTCGTGATCCAATGTAATGTTTATCACTCAAGAAGGAGTGAACTCAAAGCTTTTATTTTCGGTAATCGAGCAAACCATGGAAAAAGAACTCAAGAATAACTCAACTAGCTGGTGAACATCGACAATCCCAAACACCAAAAATCCATTATATATATAAATCTCTTCCAAAATGTTACATTTAGTTTAGGGCATCTAGGCCTAATATTACATATATCAACAAAGAACAAAAACCCAAGGTCAAACAACCAAGACATAAACAAGATCTAAGTGCCTTCTTTGCAGCTATGTTAAACATCCCACAACAAAACACGAGCTCCAAGTGCTGAACCTGTCGCTATCAATCAACAAGGAGAGGAGAAATAATGAAATGAGCTATACAGCCCAGTAAGTAGATCTAGTGTTATGCACCTATAGTGATTCTATCCGTGTGTGGTAACAGTTCGATCCATCGATATAAAATCAAAGTTTAGCACATATGAATATTAGATCAAGACAGTGAGTATGAACATTTCATTTACGGCCGGGCCACTAACATCTCGAGTCGAACATTAAAACGGGACTTCCACTAAAGTGCTTATTCTTTAGAGGAAAATTACTGATAGAAGATCATTCATTTTGAACCAAGTCATGTAAGAAGTGATCGAACATCACCCCACGACTCCGATTCTCTTATTTTTGAGTTTTGCATATTCATTATGATTTCCAAGTCTCATCGTCATGGCAAGAGTTTCGTTTCTCATTTGATAGAACGGGTTGTTCCACGAGTAGATGCTTTATGGAAGATAAAAGCAGTTCCTCATTACAAGCTAAATGAATCTTCAGTCATTGATGTGAAAAACTCCCTAATGGAATCCTCCTTACACAACAGTTATCATTAAATTAGCGCGATCATGAGCATTCAATCAGTGAAATCATTGACACTCAATCAGTGCAATCCTCAACATTCCTTATTTAGAAATTCGACTCACTCCCTAAATCACCTACTCCCGCAGTAGAGGACCTATCTATCAGGATAAGCGAATCCTATTGCTTAAGACCTCTACCATCATACAGGAGGGAAGGTAATGATAAGCGGGATAATCCACTTCTTAATAGCCTCAACATACTCACACAGTCCCCAGTGTACATTAGGGGTTTTATAGGCCCTTACCTTGCAAGGCATCAATCATTTCATTTCATTTCATGAATCTAGGGTGTGACCTTCTATCCTTTCTCATAACCCGTTCCGATAATTATGCTGGTTAGAAGATATGCCGACATCACTTTCCGTACTACTGATGAGTGTCTCATCGTATAGCATGTGATATCGTAACAGTATCCACTATCGGTGAGTGTCCCACCGTGTAATGGTCAATATCAAATATAAGCAATGACCACTCATCACAATATCATAACAGTGTCCATTACCAGCAACTGTCCCACCGCGTAATGGTCAACATCAATATAAGCAGTGGCCATCCATCACAATATCATAATAGTATCCATTATCGGTGAGTGTCCCCAGTGTAATGGTCAATATCAATATAAGCAATGGACATCTATCATAAGATCATAACAATATCCATTACTAGTGAGTGTCCCACCACGTAATGGTCAATATCATTATAAATAGTGGCCATCCAGCACAATATCATAACAGTATCCATTACCGGTGAGTGTCCCACCGCGTAATGGTCAATATCAATATAAGCAGTGGCCATCCATCACGTTCAAGCATTCAATCCATCCACATCATTCAATGACTCATACAGATGAATCATATTCCATCATATCATCATATCATTTAGCAAAAGTCATTTATGTCATAAACTTTCACAGGGCATTTACACATAAGTCTTCTCAGTAGCAATTGGCATTCATTATTAATTCATTTCATCACTATGGTGCTCTTGGTCCCTTTTTCTCACATAACATAGTCATAAGACATCATTCACATATCATTATGGCATTCACATGAAATTCATTATATGGTATTCACATTTATCACATTTCAAGAAAGCTTAGTGTAGCATGGATATAAAACTGGTGCAGTGACATGCCACTCTTGCGAGGGCATAGCTCCCAATCTAGGGGGAGTTTCAGAATGCCTCAAACATGAAACTTTAAGCTTACCACTAGATCATTACAAAGATAGCAATTTGAAATAATTTTGGTGTCATTTGATGGGTCTATAACTTAGCACAAGGTGAGCATTAGTTGCTGGAAATCTTCCTAGCAACATTGCGTAATGCCATGTTCACGCATTTCGGGGCATAATTCAAAATCCATGGGGAATTTCAAAACCTCAAAACATGCAACTTTGAGTACATTCACATAACTTCCCAATGGTGGAAATTTGAATGTTTTTGGACACCATTTGTTGGGTCAAAAGCACTGCCCAAAGAGGGCCACAGTTGCTGAAATTAGCAGCAACTCTGAGCCATGTCATGTCTGAGCATTTTAGGCCATATCTTTTAATCCATGCACAATTTTATCATGGAATAAAAAGTAAACTTGGGGTCATATATGTCTTTCAATTGGAGCCGATTTGGTCCCATTTGGATGCAATTTGGCCATCGAACATTTTGATACAAAAACAATCACAGTTCTGGAAATTCTTATTCTCAAGTTAACATGATTTTGAAGAACACTTAATATTTCCTAGCCAAGCTACACTTTGGGCTTGGAACCTTGTTTATGATATGGAGTCTCACATTGACCAATTTCATGAGTTTCCATGCATAAGAGGATCATATATACGGCAAAAACAATCATGGCATTTAAAAGCATAAACCTGGAATTTCAACTGCACGTTAACCCAGTCATGCTTCACACTTTTCATTGTATCATCTTACCCATTCTAAATACTTGTTCTTTACATAAACCATGGATGCATAAAAGCTAAACCCACTTACCTTGACTCCCATGGTATCTCAAATCCCCCCTCGCTGCCATCACGAGCTTCCCCCTTGCTCCTCTAGTGGGTTGTCTTCAAAGAGCAATAGTGAACTTCAAGAGAGAGAGAAAAAGTTGAGAAAATGGGAGAGACGGTGCTGCCCAGAGGAGGAAAAGGCTTAAAAAGGAGAGGGTTGCTGGAAAAACCTGCGGCTAATGTAATCGCATGTGGCTCTGACAAGTACGGAGTGGCATTGATTAGTGACAGCTGTACGATTTGACCAAACACACACGGCGATGCTCCCATACACAGCCAGCGATGCTCACTTACACAGCCTGATGGTCACTTACATAGCCGGCACTGCCTCTCGCACCCGTGGTAATGCTCTTCTTTCTCTCTTTTACTCAGGCGGTGCTACGTCTTGAGTTCTCAGACAGCGATGGGTCTCTTTACACAGTCGGTGCTACGTCTTTCCTTGCACAGCCGATGTTGTGTCTTCCTTACACTATCGGTGCTATGTCTTCCTTACACAGTCGGTACTGCGTCTTCCTTATACGGCTGGTGCTGCATCTTCCTTACACAATCGACGCTACTCGAAACGTCACTAGGACTCTATCTCACTCTCCCTCATCGTGCACATCACCGGATTTGGGAGAAAAATTGTTGTCCTTACAAGAATTATTGAGCGTGCTTCTCTGCTAGCAGCGATTCAGTGCTCAGCAGGCTATTATGATCGGTGCTTCAATACTGCTAAGGACTGCTACAGACATGGATTCATGTTAACAACACATGGCTCCTTGGGAACAGGGAGGCAAGAATCTCCTTATTGGATCTTGGATTCAATGGTGGCCTTCCGCTGATCGAAGCAATGTATGATGACTTCGTGCCACAGAACTCGGTCATCTTTGGTGGTGCTCGCTGAGGGGGACAGGAACCACCTATTAGTCTTCAAATTTTTTTGATATTTACTAGCTGCTTCATTCCAAGTCTAGCAACGGCTTGTTTGAAGACATTTCTCAGCACCTTGGTCCCTGATGCAGAATAACAAGAGAAGTCGGTCAATAAAGCCTTGACATACAGTGGAATTCTCGACAGTCCCCGAATTGCCCCAAAACGGGTGGAAATATTCCCAAATACTTTAAAAAGGCACCTACCAAGTCTCATCGTAATTAGAGATGTCTAAGGTAGTGCAAACAAAGAAACGTTTTTGAAAAAATCAATCTCTAGAACCCTAAAAAGGACCACGTAACAAGAGCCCTATTTTTTATGCGTCAAATTGCTATAGAACCATGGCCACTGGATCCAACAAGGTCGAAAACCCCTATGGGTCAAGGTTTAGCTAAATCGGGCACTCTAAGATAAAGTTAGGGGTAAAATACCAAAAAGGGGTAGGCCACACACTATCCTGTATGGCCCCTCTGCACCAAATCACCATTAAAGATGACTATTTTTACAATCCCGAGCAGTGACTTTCAATGGCCATATGTCACTTGTCCTGAGACAGATCACACTTAAATTTTGTGAGCGTATTCGTCTCATCAAGACTAGCATTTTGATATGTGCCACGCCCCGTTACGACGCCCGAACAAGGAAAAAATCAAGAGAGAAGTTGTCGATCTGTGAAGAAAGTTACCGATCAGCAGCGACACGCCTAGCTCGAGCTATTAAGTCATCGCGGTTGCACATCAGATTGATACGAGACCAGTTTCATCGTGTGCGTAAGGTTTAGGCCTATCTCTGATCCGACCCCTGTTCATGATGAATGGTCAGATTTCGTACACGAAGCCAATAAATTGACAGTAAATTCCAGTGCCAAAGTTCTAAATTCTGACCAAAACTCCAAAGTTGTAAAATCTTTGTTCGAGCACTAAATCGAGCTACATTTATTGCCACATGATTGTGACGGCATGCTCATGTGATCCCTTGAAGAAATCACAGAAAAACATGAAGAAAGAAGCACACTAACGATCCGAAGTTTTCAACATTCATCCAAATTTCATGTCGCATGATCGTGGCTTAATAACACGATCCGTGGCTTGATATTAGTATCAAATTGATCGACATGTCGAGCCCTACAAGAAAATAATCACCTTTCAGATAAACGGGCACCAGAGCAACCCCAGATCGTCCACAGAAGATTGTGTATGTTCTAGGGCAGCAGTAGGTGACTGTTATGGAATTTCATGAATTGTTAGGCAGGGGCAAAACAATCCTTTTGGACCCATTTTTGGAATTTATTTTGATTCATTAAAATGTAAGTATCATCAATTAAGATTTTTTTTGGCATCCACCCATGTTTGGGCCCAATTCTATAAATACATGTTAAACTTAATTGTAAAGAGAGTTCCTTATTGGAAGGTCTTTTTCATCAACATGGGCCCCCCGCTCAATAAAGCCTAGCAAACAATGCAAAGTTCGACAGTGTCAGAATAGCCCTGAAATCAGCCAAATCTTCATGAGGTCTCATGGAAGTCTCCTACCAAGTTTCTTCGCATTCCGACATGTCTAAGGCAGTGCAGACTCAGAAATAGTTCCATCAGAATCGGCCTCTAGCACGACCCTTATAACAAGAGCTACATTTTCGGTGTCTCAAATTGCTGTCTGACAACTACCATTGAGCCCGACAGCGTTAAAAACCCCTAGGGGTCAAATTTCATCCTGAACGGACTCTCTAGGAAGACGTTATAGGTAAAAGAGTGAAACAAGAGGGGTCGCACGCTATTCCGGTGCGGCCACCCTACAACTCCACGCCATGGAAGGGACAATCACGACTACTGAGTTTCGATGCTTATATCTCACCCGTCCCAAGTCAGATCGTGCTCAAATTTGGTGCGCATGTTCGTCTAGTCAAGGCAAGCGATTCGATATGTGGCACACCTCATGATGACACTCGAGCGCAAATAAAAGCTCGAGAGAAGATGCTGATCAGTAAAGAAAGTGCAGGAAATTAAGCAGCATCGTGCCTTGCTCGAGCATCCAAATCACGCCGCTCTTGAGCCCGATTGAAGTGAGATCAATTCCATCGTGTGTGTAAGGTCTTGGGTTACCTCTGATCCAAACATCGTACGTGATGAACGGTCAGATTCTACACACCAAGCTGACGAAGCGACTGCAAACTCTGTAGCCGGAGTTCCAAATTCCGGTCAAAATTCCAAAGTTGCAAAATCTTCGTTGGGGCACGAAATCGAGCTACGTTTGTTACCCCACGGTCGTAATGGCATACTCAGTTCCATTCAACGAAGAAATCACCGAAAAACATCAAGGAACGAGTACATTATCGATCCGAAGCTTGAAGATCCATTCAAGTTTGAAGTCACATGATCGCGCGTTAAAAACACGATCCATGGCTCATAGTTGATATCAAAACAATCGCCATGCCGAGCCCTACAAGAAAACAATCATCTTATGGTCAACCAAGTATCAAAAGGACCCCGGATCAGCCATGTAAGATCACGCAAGTTCTAGGGCAACACAATGACTGTTTTGAAATTACACGAATTGGTAGGAAGGGGAAAATATTTCTTTTTTCACCCTATTTTATAATTTCTTTTAATACAATTTGATCTTAATTTCCAGTAATTTGGGTTACTTTTGATCATCCACTCATGTTTGGAGAAAATTCTATATATACGTACAAGCATTATACGCATCAAGGACTGAACCTTTTACAAAAGAGAGAATGTTTTTACTTTATACAAGTTTCCCTTTGTTGGGTCACGTTTGAGAGATAGAGTGAGGTGAGATAAAATTTTTATCGATACCCCCAGGTTCAAGGTAAATCTTCTCTCAATTCTTTTCTTTTTCTTCTTCTCTCTCTCTTCTTTCCTCTCTTCTCCCTCTTTCTGCCTGAGCTTCTCACAGGGGCAAGCATGGCAGTGGCAGTGCCGTGCTAGCTTCCGTGAGGTCACACAAGTCGTGCATTGCGATGGCAGTGCCATGCGCGAACCTACTTGTTCTTTTTTTCTTCTATCTCTTTCATCAAGTAGGGACTGTAGACGACGTTGTCCGTCGCTGTCCACATACATAGCTTTGACGTCTTAGTGAAGAACCCAGACGGTGAAACCCATTGTTGCTCGTAGGGATCCTTCCCTGTTTTGCGTCTATAGCAGACGGCGATACTCATTGTCAGCCGCTACAACCCTCAGCAATGTCTACCGCCGTAGACATGCTTCCTTCGAGTGTTCGGCATTCATCGTCGTCCATCCTGCATCCCACGCCCATCGCCGTGCGTTTCACGAATGAACAATCGTTGCACGCTTCATCAGAAACTATCGTTGTCTACACGGGTGCGTGTTGTTTTCTTATGTTGCCAATGGGGATGCCTAGCACCGTCCGTAGTTCATTCCTCACTCTCTAGCCATGAGCGGTAGTGTCGAGCGTCGCCCAAGGACCACGACACTGCTACTCCACGGTCGTGAGGCAACTCCTAGCACCGTCGGGACCACATCTCTCTACCGTCTGATCTCTTCTTTCCATTCACTTTTCTCTTCTCACTTGATTGAGGGTAGACTTAGTCTAGCACTGCCATGTCGGTCTCGATTTTGAGTAGTATTGTCATTGTACTGATTTTAAGAACCATGCCCGTCTTGCTACCATTCCGAGTCAATGAATTCTCGGATGCCATTCAAGTCTCGCCTCTTCGTCGAGTTTTCTTCTCTTTTCTATATTTATTGAACCTTATGCTTCGTCGCCCTCTCGTGTGAACATACAGTGCCCTAAGACAAGGTTGGGTCTGTTTGACCCACTTTTCTTACAAATTAACCGTAGAAGTTTTGTGAGGATTGCAGGTCCAGGAAGGCGATTCCGAATCAGTTAAAATAGTTGGGAGGGTTTCTTTGTGATCTAAGAGGGCACCCAAGCGAGCTAGCTCGAGTAAGTCCGAAACGCACCTTCAATTACTCTCTCATCGTTTGGTATACCTGCCCTTGCTCTCGAGCAAGGTTCCGAGAGAGCGATCTCGAATCTTAGATTTGTCAGAAACCCAGGATATGTGCTGCCAAATCACATAGATTCGAAAGGTGAGATTGAGGGACCTAACTAGCTTGGCAACTCCATGGGGACTTACTACCCCGTATTCGTCTCACTCTTATTTGACCAGTATCCGCTTTTACTTCTATGGCACCTAGGTTGTTCAACCCATTCATCCGAGTCGGGGACTTCCTTATCCCGCACTCATGACTGTCTCGGGCAAGTGAACTTCTCAAGCTTCCTTCCCTATTCTCCTTCTGAGTCAGGACTCACGATGAGACTCCCAGGTTCCCACATGGATCGGTACGAGAGGGGACTTAAAGGTCCCTACCTCCTCGCTTTCTCGCCCTACTGGACTCTCCATCAAAGCCCCTTGGATGGGGTAGCACAACTGCTACTGCGCACCCTTCTACTAGTAAGTCTACTGTCAGTCATATTGTTGAGGCATGCCGGAAGGCTACCGCTGGCGAGCAAGTTGCCGTCGCTCCTGAGCTTCACCGAAGGGCAAACCCTTATGCTCCTTCACCAACCGAATCTCCACACCTGTAGAGTCAGCACATAGAGGCGGAGGTCCTGAGATCTTCACCCCTCGCACACACCTAAGGGCTCATGGTCCATCCACTCGAGCCGCCCCTCGGAGCAACCCTCACGTTGCCTTGAGCTCGCATCCAGGGCTAGGCCTTCTCGAGCCGAACCCTGCATGCGTCGTGCATTTGTTGTCCATAGTCCGGGGCAGCGCTAGCTCTACATCACCTCGAGCACATGAGGGTCGACCACTTCATCTTCCCTCTCAGCACACACAGCTTCACCCTGTGAGAGATGGGCTTCTTCCTCACCACTCACAGACACAAGCTTGTTGGTCTCACCTTCCTCCGGTCAGACTCATTGATCGAGCCCGGCTCGACCCCCAAGTCACCCGGATGGCTAACTCTAAAGGTGCACATGCACCGTCTTGGTAGGTTCCTTCCTGACTTGGACGACTTCATGAACTAGCTCCTTCCTCTAGTACTCAAAGGTCGTCCCTAAGAGTATCATCTTGACCAAGCCTCAGGCCAGTCGTGCACATGGGCCCCAAAAAGGAACTTTGGGCAACGACCTGATGTCAGACAGAGGCCTCCAGCCTCCAAGGCAAAAACCTAGGCTACCTTTCATCCTCAGACCCCACTCCCTGCTCTAGCTCATATATATGACCCTTGCGTGTTCGAAGAAGGCGGGGCAGTCCAAATCTCAGGCATGGTTTTGGAGTGAAGTCCACAGCCATCTCAAGGTTAAGCACGAAGAAGGTCTTCAGATCCTAACCAAAGAAGCCTCCAAGGCAGTCGAGGTCGCCACCTTTGATGACCTCCTACCTCGTAACCTCTTTTTCCCTCTTCAAACTATAGAGCCTGAGGGAGTTCAAGAGTATTGCTGGGTCATCACTACTCAGAAACTATGGTCCTAAGATCGTCAAGAACCGGTCCTCACAAGATTAGCATACAAGACTACAAGACACGAGTCAAGTCGGGGCAGGCGGAACGCCTCCAAATCGACTTGCCATGCACCACTCGTCGAACTCGGCAGTCCACTATCCCGCTAGGCTTTGACCCCTCATAAGAGACGGTCAACATCATGGTGATTAATGACTCGGACGATGCTTAGGAAGAGTGAAAACAAGTTTGAGGAAATGATGCAGGACATCCTTGGAAAGATGGAACTCCTAGAGGCCCCCAAGTCCCCTCCTTCGATCGATTCCCTAACTGGTGAGGACACAGTTCCCAGGAAAACTCCGCCATCAGCCTCCGTTCTATGTCTCGCAGGGTCTCCGAAATCGACATAGATGCTATGGTGGCCCATAGCCTCAAGAACAAGGTCCCAGGCATGCAGGAGACGTCGCTTTATCAAAATTCATACCCTTCGTACATAGACCAAGTACCCTTCCCTTCGAACTATCAGAAGAGGAAGCTCCCCTTGTTCAATGGTACTACGTCTCTGCACCAGCATACTATTCACTTTCATGCAGCCTATTGAGAGACGACAACTGGCGGATGACTCCGTCTCTTTCCATGCTCGACTGCCTCCCAACTTGGTACACACATGGAAAGAGACAGAGCAGTTGTTCTATCAACATTTCTATGAAGTCCAAAGGAATGTGGAGACCATCGAACTCCTCACCCTGATGCAAGATCCTGGTGAGTCGGTTGACAAGTTCATCACCTGTTGGAGAGAGTTGGCAACCTTCCATGCCACTCGCATGACTGAGAAGGAAGCGGTCCAGACCTGCATATAGAACATGCTTCTCGAGATCACTCTAATTGTCAAGGCATCCAATCCACCCTCCATGTTAGAGCTCATCTCCAAGGCAGTTCATATTGAGGGATTATTCAGGCATCATGGCAACCCTCGTCGGCAACCTGCCAACTTAAACTCTCGCTTTAATAGTGGGGGCAGCCAAAAGGCAGTAATCAGTGCGACCATCACCGTGGCTGATACCAAAGGCGTGGTTCCTCAAACCCTGGACCTTTCCAAGGCACAGGTGTCTCCGGTCGAGGGACAACAATAGTCTTACCATAGTGTCCCACCTTCTAAAAATTCTAGGCGAAACGACTATTGGGCTCAGCACAACAATAAGGTTTACTCCTTCGACACAGAGTGGACATTTGCACTACTTCGATTGCTGCTAGAACAAAACATGATGTAAATGCTAGAGGCTAATACGGTAGAATTGGATGGGCTAGAGGCAAATGAGCAGTACTACGCAAATCACAGGAGGGTACGCCACCTCAATTACGACTGCTATAAGCTTAAGGACATGATCGAAGCCCTTATCAAGGGTCAGATAAAGCTCGAAGAGTTGAAGAAAACACTCAGGGCAACTGAGGTTTCTCACATAGTCACGATCCAAGAAGACGATGGGGCACCCACCGTCCTTCGTGCATTTTTCTCCATAATGCTCGAAGAAGGGCTTGTCACTCCAAAGCCGGCAAGGCAGCCCAAGTTCCTGTCTCCAGGTATCGAGAACCTCTGGTGCGCGTATCATCAGATACGAGGCCATGACATCAGCGAATGCATTGGCTTCCACAAGCTCTTGGCAGAGAAGATGCAGCAGTGCTAGGAAGTTCTAGACAACCAAGAAGGACACCCTCAAGTCCCTCTGCTGCCCGTGCAAGAAAGCCTCTTAGCTCAAGCCCAGCAATATACTGAGCAAGACCATTTGCAAGCTCTCTTTGAGGCAATGCTCCAACAAATCCTTATCACTCCCAAGCTCGCCAGGCAGTCTTGACATCTTGCCTAGGGAACGAAAAGCTTTGGTGCCCATATCACCAAATATGGGGCCACAAACTCGAGTTCGAAGCTATAGTTGGAGAGAAAGTCCAGCAAAGCCACATTGTTTATGCGGTTCTCCCGAAATGCGTCCAGGCTATCGCTCCCATTCCAAAGGAAGCCACTCTACCAGCCTCGCATGAGTAAACGCTAGCCCCTTCAGTGCCTTCGACCTCTCAGCCCTAGAAAGTCTACTATGGATGGAGTAGGCTCAAATCCTTGAAAGGTGAGGTAGTCTACCAAGCAAGGGCTACTCACCAGCCTGATAGGGCAGTCCAGACACGCCCTCAAGAATCCTAAAGGAGACGGCAGGCACTTAGGTCGACCCGCTAAAGGAATCGTCCTCCTCAGCCACCAGTCGAGGAGGAATTTCTCAGGCCCCTTCCTCCACTGCCGACCTTGCAAGACTTTATCTAAGGCACAGCTCGCCTCGTCCTTTGGTCTAATAAGGAGGACATCCTCGAAAAACCAATAACTCAAGGTTCCCGCAATATGGGTGACAATGCTAAAAGCACCCCACGATAGTCAAACCCGGGGTAAGACCTAAAATATCCCCCGGGCATGTCCAATTCCGACGATGACGTAAAAAGCTGCGTAGAACATTCTAACTCTTCTTCTCCTCCCTCCTCTTCTATTTTCTGCACAGGTGCAGCTTGACGGTGTTCAGACTTCGACACTCTTAACAAAGAGTTCGGAGGCACTGACGTCACCCCGCCACAAAAGAGCACCTCAGAGAGACGCTGGCTTAGGCAACTGGATTCTTGACAACCACCGACACCCTGTCAAACAGAGCAAAAACCAAGTCATCTTCAGGTTCCTATTCCAAAGAAGCCTCCCACATGGTGTAGATCTTGGAAGTACCAGCTAGCACGGGGCAAATGGGTCTAAGATTGGTAAAGAAGCTACAGCCCACACCTCAAAAGCCCAAGGCCCTCAAGTTTCTTGATTCTCTGCTTTCCCCTAAAGCTCAACCTCAAACCTCTACATACCTAATACGATCTCCTATTACTTCCTCATCAACCCAAACCGCACCGGCTAAGCAACAAGGCAGCCAGTGTCGCAAACCAAAACCCAACCAAAGCCTGTTCATAAGCTTATCCTACCACCCACACCATTGACAAAATTAGGAACACAAAAGACTAATGAGGATAAAGTGAAATACGACGTAAACTTCAGAAAGCTTTCAGCCCTCTAAGTGGTTATGATGCCCTCTTACTGTCTAGGGATAATCGTATGGCTCTGGTTCAAGCTCTTTCTAATCCAGAGGTGTACGAGATTGAAGTGGAACCTATTGAGGTTGACCCTGCCATCTTGAGTGAGTACTTGACAATCTCTTTTTCTGAAGATGACCATCAGTTGGGAGACAAATTCCACAATCGCCCCCTCTTCGTTAATGGTGAACTTCACGCCTACCCTCTTAATCGGATCATGCTAGATGGAGGGTCAACAGTCAACATGATCCCAAGAAGGATCCTCACCCGATTGGGACTAGGGTCTGATGACCTTACCCCTACCCACATCATTGTGCAAGGGTTTAACCAGTCAAGAGAAAAGTCAGCCGGCATAGTGCGCGTTCGTCTCAAGATCGGTGATCTCAACAATTACACCCAATTCCATGTAATCGACACCGATACTTCCTACAGCATCCTGCTTGGTCGTCCTTGGCTTCATGACCAAGGGGTGGTTCCTTCCTTACTCCACCAATTCTTCAAGTACTGCCGAGATGGAAGGCAACATACGGTCTACACTGATAAAAGATCGTTCCCCATTGCTGAGACGCACTATGCCGACGCCAAGTACTATTTCACATAATTTCCATCGTCAGAAAAGTCAAGGGATGATGATTGACAGCCTGTGATAGAGACAAAACCTTTGTCTTATGATGATGTTGAGGATCTAGGGTGAATGATCACTGAAATATTCAAAGAGGAGGAAAGACAGGGCAAGACCCTTCCTTTGACCCCCATCCACCCAAGCATACCTTTCCACCTCTCCGAGGTCATGGTATCCTTTCCCAAAGACAAAGGTTCCCCCTCTACTTGTAGCTCGTCAGAACAAAATGGCGAGCTAGAAGCAACCCCCAAACCTGAGGAAGCCCTAGAGGTAGACCTTTTAGCACCAAGGGTAACTTATACATCAGACCAGCAAAAGGTCCTACATGTCCCCATCACTCTTTTAGAAGCAGAACTGACATACCAACCACCAAGGAAGGTGCTCCAAGTTCCGGCCTCCTTGAACAAGGGGAGCAACAACAGTCAAAAGAGAATCCTACACTTCTCGGGGGTTGTTGAAGATGTACAGGCAGACAAGAGTCATCCCTCTAGCTCTCAAGAAAAAGACCCCATGGTAGAGCTAAGAAGCGAGGTTCGTAATCTCCAGAGCCAATTGGAGATCATGCGCATCACTTCAAAGCATTTAAAGGAGTTTGTCCCTGAGACCAAGACTTATAGCGAACTCAAGACCAATGCACCTCGAATCGAAACCAAAGCTGCCCCAGACTGGAGCATTTACGGCGAGCAGAATCATCGAATCATGAGAACCATGAATTATGAGCCTCTCCAATCAAACACTAAGGGGTGAGGAAGCCACTGCTCCCCCATTCACGGTATTTGAAGCCATAGTAAGTTGTCACAAGGCAAAGCAAGGGGTGGGATAATCTTTTCCGTCTCACATTAACAAAGGATGAAAGCAATAAAATAGAAGAAGACAGAAGAGCGAAAGACATGTCGCACAACACTCTAAGCAAAAAAAAAGGGACATTTCATTCATAAAACCGAAAATTCATACAATCGTCAACATTATCACTATCATGAATTGGTGTATGAAGGGTTATAAGCGAGATTGTTCACTCAATCCTCAAGACTAAGCCTATAATGGTCTTGTTGTGTCTACTTAACTCCATCCTTCAGGGCTGCCTCTTGAAGGCGGGCAATCTTTCTGACCAAAGGAGACTATTCCCCATGTACCAACTGAGGAGAAAATGGGTCTTTTCCTACCTCATGGGCAACAGTTAGCAAGCATTTCAAATCGTTGATGTTACATTGAATCGCCCTGTCATTGTCATTCTCAAAACATGCGATTTCTTTAACAATTGAAGGAACCTCCGAAGGCAAAATCTAGAAATCTGGGTGAACGAATTGATGCATGAGTAAGTTGGTTCTAAGGTTATCCAAGTGTGTGCCACCGTGGAATCGGTGACAGTGAAAGGCTCAGGAAAGAACTTAGGTAAACTCTTAATAGAGGGATATTTCTCATTAGAAGCTGATTCTTCTAAAGATAAAACTTCTCGAGCCTGTCGAGCCATTTCAGTCACCTTCTTTTTGAACAAGTTTGCACAAGGAACCTCAAAGTCTAAAAGGTTGTCTATCAGCCTCTTTGCCAAAGAGGGGTACATGGTTAGCTCAAAGAGAAGCCTGACTGAAAAGTTGATAAGCTGCTCTAAGAAGATCACGTTTGTTGTTTGCAGAAACATTACGATGATTAAGCTGGTGAGTGGTGCAGGCAAAGGCATCATGGCCTACGAAACAACAAAGCCTCCTATAATGCGCCAAATAAGAGGATGAATAACTTGTCCCAAAGAGGAAGTGACTACAAAAGCTGAGCCAATGATATGTTCCCTTCGAGCAGAAGATGAACGACTCCCCCTCAAAGGTGACGAGAGGAATCGCCTTGTTGCTCATGATATCAGGCCATACTCGCTCTCACCTCCAGAGACAGGAGGTTGAGGAGAGGGATGAGGTTCATTCTCAGTAATAAGAGGCTCCTCGTCCTCAATAACCATAAGGTCCCTACTTGAAAAATCCTGCCACCTGGCAGCTTTAGAAGCCTTAACTGATCATCGAGGAGACATTTGTCGAAGGACACTAATTATCGCCAAATGTGGGACTATCCCTGTCTGCCACCAAGAGGGAACTGCCGCCTCGCAATCAACTGAGATTTATCGCCATCCCACGATCAAGGCTTATTAATGACTCTCTCTAGTTGTCAGCAAGCGTTGCACGTGTGTCCCTTGAAATCTGGGCACGCTGCTTGACACTTCCTGCGTGGCTTGTCACCACGCATATGGTGGGCGATCGTTCGCCATCTCACGACCCTTCGTCTCTTTGACCGTTACGATCCCCCAACCCTTGGGTTCCCTACCACGGTTTCCCTCCTCACCGAAAATCCACTCCCGTCCACTAAGAAAACACTGGCCCTTCCACTCACTGCTAGAGTTAGCAGAAAACCATTGTAATCCCCAGAAGTCTTCCCTGAGACTCTGCAGATATCCCTTCCCCCTGCTCTTCCCACTTCGGCGAGTTCACCAAAAACTCATCGTAACTCTGCTGAGTTCTCGGTGAGCCCACTACTGATTTTCCCTTCTTCTCTTCGGATACCCAGAGGACCTACAGAGCCTTCTGAACTCACTGCAATCTCCCCTTAGCAATAGGACCACTGGAGAAGCGTTCAAATGCCCAGTAGAGCACCTTTGTAAATCCTGTTAAGGCCTTGAGAAGCCTCGTTTCTTGCTTTGAAAGCCTCGACACTTCGTAAAAAGGTTCTCAATCACATCACAAAGCTTTTTGAACTCTTGAAACTCATCAGAAAATCTCCAAATCGCCTGTCTCTGCAATTTTAGTCCGGAAGTTCTCGTTGGAAAACCTTCGCCAAAAGCTTTAGCTCTCTCTCTCTAAAAACCCTTCTACTATCTTACCCTTTGGTAAAATGGTAAAGTGGGGTTTTCCTCCTTTTATACCCAGCAGTGCCATAAAATTCCCTCGACAAACATGAAATGATGCTCCAGTCCCCAGTTCTTGACTGCAATAAGACCAAGCCTAGGCGGGTCAAGCCCGAGTCTAGAGAGGGCCATCGCCATGCGCCTTCGCCAGAGGGCTATCACCATGTGCCTTTGTCAAGGGCCATCACCGCGTGCCTTCGTCAAGGTCCATCGTTGCACACCTCGTCGAAAGAATTATCGCTGCACATGTGGCCAAGGGCCACTGCCGCATTCTTCACCAAGGGGACTAAGGCCACATGCGCCATCCGACACTTAGTGCCACCCCCATCCCATGGCACTCTTAGCTGGACCATCGTCCTGTACTCTCTAAAAGTTCATCCCCTACACCACAGCCTAACTACTCAGGGATTCCAACCTTCTGTCATGGCTCTATTCCCCATGGAGTCAAATTCCCTCACCACGCCACGGTCCAGATGCATGACCTTAACTTTCACGGTCCGTACTATATGACCTTAAACTGTAGCGATGGTACTACTTGCACGACCTTTAACTGCATGGTCTATGCCGCATGACCGTAAGCTGCATAGCCACGGTCCAAACTGTATGACCTTAAACTGTAGCGGTGGACTAATTGCATGACCTTAAACTACATACTCCTTATTGCATGACTAAAAACTGTACGACCACGGTCCAAACTATATGACTTTAAACTGTAGCGACGATCTAGTTGCACTACCTTAAACTGCACATGACTTTAAACTGCATATCCATGGTCTGAGCTACAAGGCCTTAAACTGTAACACACGGCATGACAAATGGTCCATACGCACAACTCCAATTGAGAGATAGACCATCTCCTCGCTAAATGGTATTTCATCAACATCCCCAGTAGAGTTAGATGTGTGCAAGAGTCATACCTACCCCTTTAAACCACTGATGGGTTTGTTTCACACCAACATCCGAGTGAGAGTCACATCTTACTATGACCCACTAACCTTAGGGAGTTTAGGTCCTTTCTTATCCTTACAATCCTCATGAGCTTCATTGGTGCTCTGCCCTATCATCCTCAGTAGAGCAACATGCATGTCATTGCTAATTACCCTCAAGTGGTCACACTGGCCCACCTAATCCCTAGTGAGGTCACATCGGTCTGCCACTCCTCGGGTGCCACCATCTCTCCTTAAACCTTTATCTTGGGTATAGCCTTAACTATCTTTATCCCCAGGGAGTCAAATTGCTATCCACATCTCATCCCCCATGTAGTTTTACCTACATGACGACCCACACATTGGTCCATGCTGCATAACCATGGTCCAAACTATATGACCTTAAACTGTAGCGGAGGTCTCGTTGCACGACCTTAAATTGTATGGCCCCAGTTGCATGACTTTAAACTGGATAACCACGGTCCAAGCTATATGACCTTAAACAATAGTGCTCACCCGTCCAAAGTTCATTCCTCACTCTTTAACCATGAGCAGCAGTGTCGAGCGCCGCCCAAGGTCCACGACACTGCTACTCCACTATCGTGAGCGGTAATGCCTAGCGTCGTTGGGACCTCATCTCTCTGTCGTCTCATCTCTTATTTTCATTATCTTCTCTCTTCTTGCTTGATTGAGGGTAGACTTAGTCTAGCACCGCTATATCGGTCTTGGTTTCGAGTAGTATTACTGTCGTGCTGGTTCTAAGAACATGCCCATCTTGTTACCACTCCGAGTCGATGACTTCCCAACTAAAATTCTAGTGTCACCTCTTCGTAAAGTTTTCTTCCTTTTTCTCTCTTCAATTGAACCTTACGCTTCATCACCCTCTCGTGTGAACATACAATGCCCTAAGACAAGGGTGGGTCCCTTTGACCCACTTGTCTCGCAAATTAACCATTGAAGTATTGTGCAGAAAATAAGAGGATTGCAGGTCAAGTAAGGTGATTATGAACCAGCTAAAATAGCTGGGGGGCTTTCTTCGCTTTCTAAGAGGGCACCCACGTGATCTAGCCTGAGTAAGTCCCGAACCCACCTTTAATTCCTCTCCCATCAATTGGTATACCTGCCCTTGCTCTCGAGTAAGGGTCCGAGAGAGCGATCTCGAATCTTAAGTTCATCAAAAACCTGAGATACGTGGCACCATATCATTTAGACCTAGAAGGTGAGATCGAGGCACCTAACCAATCCTTCCTAATTGTAAAGGGCTGGCTTAATTCCCCTTCAAACTTTCAATTGATCAATAAAGTTCATTTTTTTACTTTGAATTCGTGGGTGCATCTTGGTGAGAGAGAGGAGAGAGAAGAAAAGGCTCGGTACCCTTCGATAAGGTAATTTTCTCTCTCCTCTCATTTCTATCTCTTTCTCTCTCTTTGTTCTCTCTCTTTCTTCCTCTCTTTTTATCTTCCCTCTTCTTTTCTCGGCTTTTCTCTCTTCTTCTCTGAGAACATGCACGGCTATGACAGAGCCGTTCATGTCATCTTCTTCTTTCTCTTTTTCTAACCCACATGGCAATGGAAGCGTTGTGTGTGTCTCATTTTCTCTCTTTCTGGTTCTTCTCGATCTTTCTCTTTGTTCCTCTCTGACTGAATGTGCATGGCGATGACAGCGCCATGCACAAACCTCTCTCTCTATTTCTCTATCTCACACACATGGTGATGGCAACGCCGAGTGACGGGCTAGGCCTCTGTCCAAATTTCCCCTTTCTCATGAGGTGCATGGCAATGCTCATTGCCATACATGACATTATTTATGTCTCCTATTTCTCTGTCATGGATGGTAGAAGTCTATCGCGTCCATGCTTTTCTCTCTCTTTTTTCTCTCTTCTTTTCTCTCTCTTCTTTCTCTCTTCTTTTCTCTCTCTTCTTTCTCTCTTTTCTTTTCTCTCATCTTTCTCCCTTCATTTTATCTCTTTTCTTCTCTCTCATCTCTTTTATCTTCTTCTCTCTCTCTTTCTCTCTCTGCTTTTCTTATACCTTATCTTCGTCTTTCATCTTCTTCTTCCTCTCTCATTTGACGAAGGGAAAATTCTAGCACTGTCATGGTAGTCTCGTTGTCTGAATTACCGTGCCCATTTGGTTGCCACGTCGAACTAACCGTTGTGCCAAGCTGGTCGGTGTTGGTGTCCTATCATCAAGTAGTGTTGCCGCCATGCTGGTCACGTTATCGTGCCCGTCTTGCTACCACGTAAGGTCAATCATCATGCCACTCTAGCGACTGTGGTAGGCTAGTCACCCGGTCAAATGTATCTTTCTTTCCTTCTTCTCCTCTCTTCTTCCTTCTCCCAGCCCTCATCTCATTATTTCTTCTCTTTTCTCCTTTCAATATGCACGCCTTGTGTACAAAGACATGGTGGGGTCGATCGGCCCACTTGTCATGTAAAACTAACCATGTATGTGAGATTGCAAAAACAGGAGAATACAGGCGAGGGGAGGTGATTCCAAACCAGTTGTGGAATTGAGAGGCTTCTTCGTGATCTAAGATGGTGCCCATGTGAGCAAGCTTGAGTAAGTCTTGAAATCACCATAAATTCCTCTCTCATTGGTTGGTATACCTGCCCTTGGTCTTGAGTGAGGTTCTCGAGATAGCGATCTCAAAGTCTCGGATTCCCTCGAAACCCAAGATGCGTGACGCCAGATCATTCGGATTCGGAGGGCGAGATAGAGGCACCTAACCAGCTTGGTGACTCTGCTGGGGACTTACTACCCCTTCGTCGGATCGTCCTTGTTTGGTTAGTTTCTCCTTTGTTTTTTGTTTTCACACATCACATGGCTTATGAGTTCTCTAACTTATTTATCCGAATTGAGGATTTTTTGATCCCCACATTCACCAACTTCCTTGAGAACAAGTTACTCGAACTTCGTTCCCAACCTTCCTTTTGAGCAAAGACCCAGTGTCTAGATCCCAGGTCTTAACCTGGATAGGTGTGAGGGGGGACTTAAAGGTCCTTAACTCTCCATCTCTTTGCCCTCGTAGAACTTTCACCAAGGCACCCTGCATTGGTAGCACGTCTGTTGCCTCTCACAGCATGCACCCAGTCACCGACAAGTCACTTGTAGGTCGTATTGCCAGGGTACACCGGAAGGCTGCCCAGTCTCTTTCTACCAAAGGCAAGGACATTGCCATTGCTTATGTGGGTCCACGTAAGGCCACCCTCTCTATTCCTGCACCACCTTTAGTCTCTATGATTGGAGGAGGAGACTCTGTGGCCTCCACCTCATACACACACACTAAGGCTCGTGGGCCACTCAAGTCAACCTCGGGGCAGCCCTTGTTCTACTTCGAGTAAGTGTTTAGGATCAAGCCCCCTTGGGTCGAAACCTGTGTGCATGCATATCCATCTCACTGCTTGGGGCAACACCATTGCTGCTCCAACCCAAGCACACGGGAGACGACCACTTCATCCTTCCACTCAGCACACACTTGTGCTCCCTGTAAGGGGCAGGCTCCCACCTGTTCCCTTATAAACACATGCTCGCAGTTCTTGGCCTCCTAAGTCCAGCACACCTGTTCGAGCCCGGGCTGACCCCCAAGTCACCTGAAATGCTACTTCAAGGGGCATACAAGTTCCACCTTCCCAGACCACTTCTTGGTCCCGACCTAGACATTGTCAAGAGCCACTCCCCTCTTCTTTCGTCCTTCCTCCTTCTGACGAAAGCCTCAAGACCTGGTACTCGAAGGTTTTCCCTCAGAATACCATCCTCAGCCAGCCTCATCAGGTCTGTTATGCATCTGGTGCCCGCAAAGGAGCTAGGGGCAAAGGCTTGATGGTTGATGAAGTTCTACAACTTCCGAGGCAGCAGCCCAAGCTGGCCCCCATCCAAGGTTCACATTTGTTGCCCCATCTTATGGATACCACCCTCTCATGCTCTAAGAAGCCAGGTCAACCTTGACCCCAATCTTAGATTTAGAGAGAGGTTTATCATAGTCTAAAGCTCAAGCAAGACAAAAGACTGTAGATTCTAATGAAGGAACCGACCAGAAAAGTCGAGGCACCCTGCTCTAAGGGTCTCCTCCCTCAAAACCTCTTTTACCCTCTTCGAATCACAGAGACTGAAGAAGAGGTGCGAGAATCCCGCATCGTGATCAGCATCATAAAAGACGCCCAACAGCCATGGTCCCAAGACCATTAAGAACCGGTCCTCACACGGTCTGCATATAAGACTCGAGTCCTGTCGGGGCATGCAGACCCCTGGCTGACCGATTCGCCACGTGTGACCCGCCAAGCTTGAAAGACCTCAAATGCACTTAAAGCTGACCTCCCTATAGAAACGGTCAGTGTAATGGTTGTAAACAAACCTGGTGACTCCCAAGAAGCTATCATGGAAATGTTTGAACAGACGGTGCAAGCAATGATGGAAAAAAATTGATCTCGGCTAACCATGAGGACAACTCCCATCATTCAGATGATACACTTCAATGGCAACCTCTTCCTCCTGCCTCATAGGATAATTCTATCCCTCACCCCATCTCACAGGCAGACATCGATGCTATGGTGACTCACAGCCTAAAGAACAGACAAATCCTGAGAATACAGGGTGACGCTTTATCAAAAGCTGTACCCTTCATACATTGATAGCATGTCGTTTCCCTCAGACTACAAGAACGGGAAGTTTCCCCTGTTCAATGGTACCACATCCCTGCACCAGCATATTTCCCACTTCCTAGTGGCATGTCGAGAGATAGCAGTTGATGGGAGACACCTACTCTATCAATTAATTGAAACCTTTGATGGCTCTTCTTTTCAGTGGTATGCTCGGCTTCCCCCAAACTCAGTACATACTTGAGAGGAAATGGAGAAATTGTTCCACCAGCACTTCTATGAGGTTGAGAGAGAGGTTGAAACCATCATGGTTTTCACCTTGACCCAAGATCCAAATGAACCCGTAGATCAATTAATAGCAAGGTGGATAGATTTGGTCGTTCGTCATCCCAATCCCATGCCTGAGAAGGAAGCATTTCAGACATGTGTGAGAAACCTGCATCCTGATATTGCTCTACATGTTGAGGCCTCCAATCCGACCGCCATGTCAGAGTTGATCTCTAAATCAATTTACATAGCGAGTTTGTCATGTCACCATGGTGGGTCACGACAACGGTCTTCAAGCTTGGGAAACGACCAGGGCAATGGTAGTTCTCGGACAAGAAGGGGTAATTAGTGCAGCTGTTACCATGATGATCCAAATACGGTTGCCTCTCAGACTTTGCACCTCTCTAAAGGGGCAAGCAAAACAAAGACAGCAACTCAAACAAGCAAACAACAACCTTCATACAATCGGGTACCCCCACCTACAAACCTTAACTGAGATGACTATTGGACTAGGCATCAGAACAAGGTTGTTGCTTGTGAAAAGGAATGGGTTCCCGCGCTGCTCCAGCTATTGCTGGAATAGAACATGATTGAGATGCCCGAGGTCAAGTTTCTCGATCAAGCTGGTCTCGATACGCATGCAAGATACTGCATCGAATGGTAAACCACTCCATAGAAGAATGTTACACAATTAAGGATCTCATTGATGCTATGATCCAAAAGGGTCAGATCTAGCTCGAAGAAGTGAATAAAGCATTTTGGGCAGCAGAAGCATCCCACGCAGTGATAGTTCAAGAGGAAGATGAGGCACACAACATCCTTCACGCATTGCTTACCATGATGCTTCAAGAAGGCCTCATCACGCTGAAACCAACAAGACAACCCAAGCACCAAACTAGAGGAGCCGAGGGTTTCTGGTGTCCATATCATTAGATATCGGGGCATGATATGAGAGAATGCTTTGTCCTCCACGAGCTATTAGCGAAGAAAATGCAGGGAGGCCAAGAACTTGGTGACATTCTAGACGGAGATCCCCAAATCTCTCCTTCATTGGTACAAGAGGACCCCTTGACTCAAGACCCAGGAAATGATAATTCAGACCCTCTTCTAGCCTTGTTTGAGACGATGCTCCAACAAGGGCTCATCACTTCTAAGCCGGCAAGGCAGCCCAAACACCTTTCCCAAGGAATTGAGAATCACTAATGCCCATGACATCAGATATGGGGGCATGAGTTGAAAAAATGTTATGGGTTTGAAGCTGTGGTTGCCAAAAAAGTTCAGGCAGGTCACATTGCTTATGTTGAATGCCCACAAATCGATACTTCCACTCAAGAGAGTGTCTCAGTATAAGACTCCCATGATGAAGTCTCTGATCCCGTTGAACCCTCGACTTGCCAGCCATGGAAAGTCCATCATGGGCTGAGCAGGCTCAAGTCTTTAAAGCGAGCAACGATTTTTCAAGCTAGGGCTATTCACAAACCTAGCAAAGGGGGCTAAGCACCTTCAAAGGTGATTAGAAGAGGACGAGCACCAAGGGCTACTCACCGAAAGAACAAGGTTCCTCAACCACTTGTCATGCAAGAATTGTTCAGACCTCTTCCTCCCTTGGCGACTTTAAAAGACTTCATCCCAATCGCCACTGACCTCATTCCTTCGTCTCATCAAGAGGATACCCCTGAGTCATCTCTTACATGGGGCAAGTCCAATAAGGGTGACGACGTTAAAATCACTCCCTAATCGTCTAGGTAGGGGAAAGACCAAAAAGGCTCCCTGTACACGTCTGATTAGGGTGATGACGGACAAAGCTGTCCAGATTGGTCGAATGAGGGGTTCCCTCACCTACTGACCCTTCTCCTCCTTCCTCTTCTTCTTCATCTTCTTACCTTTCCTCTTCTATGTCTCCTGCAGGTACAACATAAAAATGTCAAGACTTCGAGGCTCTTGATAGAGAACTTGAAGGAATCAATATAAGCAGGACGCATCGGCGGCGGTTGAAACATACGTTAGCCTAGGTGGTTGGATTTGTAACAGTTGTTGACGCGTTGGCAGCTCAAGCCAAGTAAGAGCCATCCTCTTCTACCAAGAAGCACAAGAAGTCAAAGTCAAAGAAACCCCAGTGGTCTCCTGAGCCTGACTTTGTGAAGAGACTGAGAAAATCAAGAGGGCAGAGCTTCTATTCTCTAGAGGCTTGTCATATGGTGCAGGTTTATGAAGTACCAGCTAGCACAGGGCAAACACTGCAGATGCCCGTGCAAAGACCAAGCGCTTCAAATGAGGGGTGCCTCTGGCCTCGCAATCACTGAATCTCAACTTCCTTGTAACTTTCAAATCAAACCCTTGCAGCTTGATATGTCGTCCATATTTGAGGTTGACCCTTCTATGCCCCAGTTCAAGAAAGGTGCAGAAATCATGACCTACGCCATAGCTCTATTGGAAGCGGAGTTGTCAAGATCATGAGTCTCTACACTTGAGGCTAGAAGACCTCTGAAGCCAATGATGATCAGTTGCAAGAGGCCCTAGAAGATTGAGAGAAAGGCGGTCAAGCCACAACAGATGAACTCAAGGAGATAAATCTAGGGAATGAGGCTGACCTCGGACCCACTTTCATCTCGATAAATATGTCTCCAGAAAAGAAAGAAAATATCACTACCTTCTTGCATGCAAACCGAGATGTCTTTGCCTGGCATTGAGATGCCTGGTTTAGACCCTCAAGTTGAGGTTCACTGTCTTGGCATCGATCCAACTGTCAAACCTGTCAAGCAGAAATCAAGGAGGTTCAGTCCTGACCTCGAAATGCTGATAGATGCTGAGGTGACCAAACTCAGACAAGCAGGCTTCATTCATGAAGTCAAGTAACCAAAGTGGCTGGAAAATGTTGTTCCAGTCAAGAAGAAAAATGGTCAAATCAGGGTCTCATTGACTTCCGTGACTTGAATACCGCTTGCCCAAAGGATGACTTCTCGTTGCCATTCACGAAGATGCTTATTGATTCTACGACTCACTATCAGATCTTCTCCTGCATGGATGGATACTCCGGGTATAATTAGATACGAATGGCACCAAAAGATGAGGAAGCCACCATGTACTTGACTCCAAAAGGGGTGTTCTACTACACAATAATGCCATTTGGAATGAAGAAAGTTGGTGCCACATATCAGAGAGCGATGACAACCATCTTCGGGGATATGATGCACAAGGAGGTCGATTGTTATGTAGATGACTTGGTGGTAAAATTCGATGAGAAAGATGCTCAAATGAGAGACCTTGAAAATGTGTTCAAGCGGTTATGCCTTAATCAGCTTAAAATGAACCCACTGAAATGCGCTCTTGGTGTGCGTTCAGGAAAGTTCTTGAGGTTCATTATTAGACATTGAGGGCTAGAAGTTGAGCCAGTCAAGATCAAGGAAATCTTAGAAATGTCATCATCAACTACACTGCGAGAGCTGCGCTCTCTTAAAGGACAACTGACATACCCATCTCCTCGCTCTGGTGGAAACTCCACCAAGGCGCTCTGCATCGACAACACTTCTATTGCCCCACACAGCAAGAACCCAGCCACAGGCAAGTCACTTGCCGGTCGTGTTCCTGAGGTACGCTGAAAGGCTGCCCAGTCCCTTTCTGTAAAAGGCAAACAAGTGGTCATTGCTTCTATTGGTCGCCATAAGGCTACCCCCCACATTTCTGCACCATTAGTCTCTATCCCTAGAGGCTCAACACATCGAGGCGGAAACCCCACATTCTCCACCCCTCACACACACCACAAGGCTCGTGGGTCACCCACTCAAGCCACATTTCAAGGCAACCCTTGTGTTACCCTGAGTCAGCATCCAAGATCAGACCTTCTAAGGTCAGGTCCTATGCACGCTGATCACATGCATCTCACTACTGGGGGCAATACCATCATTACGCAAACTCGAATACACATGAGATGACTTCCTCGTCTTCGTATTCAGCCCACACAAGTGCACTCTATATGGGGCAGGCCTACACATGTTCTCTTACAGACACTTACTCGTAGTTCTCGGCTTCCTAAGGCCAAATCACTTGCAAGAGCCCGAGCTAACCCCCAGGTCTCCCGTAATCCTTCTTCAAGGGTGCACACGCGTCGCCATCACATACATGCCCACGCCCTAGACTCGGGCCTTCTCATGACTCAATCTTGCTCCGGCCCACTCCTCCTTCATCGAGCAAGCACCTTCAGCCTTGGCACTCGAAGGTTTTCCCTAAGGGTACATCCTGAACGAGCCCCGTCACTTTTGTCGTGTCTCTAGAGCTCATAAGAGACCTCAAGGCATTTACCTGATGAGAGATCGAGTCCTTCATCCTCCCCAGCCTAAGATGACTCCAGATCTTGGCCCTCACCCATTGTCGCACCTGATGGAGATAGCTCTCTCCTGTGCAAGAAGAGCTGACCAGCCGCGACCTAGATCGCAGTTTTAACACGAGGTCCATAAAAACATCAAGGCTAAATGCGATGGAGGTTTGCAAATTTTGACTAGGGAGGTGGCCAAGGAGGCCAAAACAACCAATTCTGATGACCCTCTTCACCTGAATCCCTTTTACCCCTCAGACAATGAAGCCAGAAGAGGAGCTTCATGAACCCTGTGCTATGGTTATTGTAGTAGAAGAAGACCCAGCCACTCAGCAGCTACTGTCCCAAGATCGTCGAGAACCAGTCCAAATGCGATCCGCATACAAGAGTCAAGTTCAGTCAGGGCATATTGGCCCCTGCTGACTGACCTACCACGTACGACCCGTCAAGTTCGCAAGCCCTCAGTTTCCACTAACGTTTGCCTCCATAGAGAAACGGTCAGTGTAATGATTGTAAGCAAGCCTGGTGATGCGTAGGAAGAGCACATGAACAAGTTTGAGGATATGGTGTGTGCGATGATGGAAAAGATTGATCGTATCAACGCCGCACGCTAGTCGGCGAACCATGGGTCAATTCCCATCACTCTGATGGTGCACCTCCATAGAAGCCCCTTCCTTCTACCTCACTAGACAATTATGTCCCTCATCCCGTCTCTTGGACAGACATTGATGCTATGGTCACCCATAGCCTAAAGAACAGACAAATGTTGGGGATACAAGGTGCGACGCCTTATCAAAGGCTATACCCCTCGTATATTGATCTGGTCTCGTTTCCCTTAGAATATAAGAAAGGGAAGTTTCCTTTATTCAACGGAACCACATCCCCAAACCAGCATATTGCCCACTTCTAGACAGCATGTCGAGAAACAGCGACTGACGGGAGACTTCTTCTTCGACAGTCCACTGAGACCCTTGATGGCCCAGCATTTCAATGGTAAGCCCGACTTCCTCCAAACTCAGTGCATACACGGGAGGAGATGGAGAAACTGTTCTACCAATGCTTCAATGAGGTCGAGAGAGAGTTCAAACCATCGAACTTCTCACCCTGACTCAAGATGTCGATAAGCATGTGGATCAGTTTATATGAAGATCGAGAAATTTGCCTTCCCGCCATCCTAATCCTATGCCTAAGAAGGAAGCAGTCCAAACTTGCGTGCGAAA
>NW_006499776.1:1735187-1760199 GCF_000471905.2 Amborella trichopoda
TATATATATATATATATATATATATACTCAATACATATATGTACATATACCTTGAAGTAGAACTAGTTTAAATAATTCAGCTTTACTCTGCCTAAGAGATCGTAGACATCGAAGGTTTAACGACTCTCTTTTAGGGATCATTGAATCTACTCTCTGCAACAGACCTATATATTTTAATTGCTTTCGGAACTTCTCGATAGCAATATCAGATCCAAATCTGTTAAAAGTTTTAACCCTTAACTTTAAAACTCAAGGTTTTGATATGGATCCTGGATCTCAAAATCTAGCATTCATTTATAGAATCTGCTATAAAGTCATGAACACTCTATGTTCAAATGCTAAGAAAATGGAGACTAAAGGACAAACTGTCTTCTTTCAAATAAATATGGATAAATCTAATCTTGTTATACCTAAGTCCGTATCTTGGAAACATGTAAAATTACCCTGAAAGATGGTCTCTCCAGTCTAAAACCCAGATAACAGCTCCTAAAAACACGGAACCAGAACAAATTATCGAATATCCTAATGGAGAAATAGAAATATAGTTGCCATCTTCTAGGAGAACTATACTAAATATTTCAAATATCATTCCTGAAATTCCACCTAGAACCTCAACTTCTTCTATTCCTCAAATCGATTATGAAAAAGCCCATAATGACAAGATTATTCTTGAAGGACATAGAAGAAATCCAAACCATGTCCAACACCCATTCTACAAATTTGATACTCCTAGTTCTTCACAAACTGAAACCGAAGAACCAACCCTTTCCGAATTCGATTTTGAATTTCTTACACTTCAGAAACCAGATGAGTTTATTATTGTTAAGGAATGGATTAAAAAGGATTTCTTCTCTGATGAGAACAAACAAATAAGAGATGGTTCTTTCAAGAGTTCAAAGAAGAATTGAGAAATATTTTTCATATAATGTTTAATAAAAATTATGATACAACATAAAACAAATGTAAAATTCTTTAAATGGCTTAAATATATTCTTAAATAGGAAGGAATAAAATATCCAGAAGATGATATAGATACAGTTCAAAGTGTTTTCCAGACTTATCATACAGTCAAAGGCGAAATGATTAAAGTTATCGACCTTTTGAATCAAGTTTACAATTAAAAAGGGCAAAACATGAAGTAAAAGCTTCGCCTTATAAACTTGGGCCTAAAGAATCGGATAATCATATGGCCAAACTTGAGGCAGTACCTCATATAATAAAACAAAATAATTATACAAATCTCTTCCTACAGACTATAGGGAAGCAAACTAATAGAATAGAAAATGTTCTAAATAAAATAAAGCCTCAACAATAAGAGAAGAAGGAGGAAAAAGATAAAGAAGCAATCTAATTTAAATCACCACCAAGTATAGCGCCAGGAAAGTTTAGCCTGCAAGGAATCAAGAAGAAAGAAGATAACAAAGAATTGGTGGATGAACTGGTAAAAGGGCTCCAAAAATTAAACATAGATGCTAAAGGAGAAACAAGTGGAAATGTACAAGTTCTTCAAGAAAATCAAAATATTACAAATAAAGACATAGAAGAAGCTTTTAAACCATAGAGCTTAGATATTAATCGAATTGATTACGAGAGAAAAACTAGACCTGTAGCTCCTACCAAGATGTATTATCCTAGACCAACTTCCGTAAATTTCTAGATTGAAGAAGATTTGATTACTAGTTCGGTATCCTATTCAGGAAGATCTATTGTAAATTGGAATATAGATGGCATGTCTAAAAACCAAATCCTTGACCTCATGAAACATACGACCATATATGTCATCACTTGTAAAGCAAGTGAGAACAAAGACCATGAGATTGCCAAAGCCATTATATGTGGTTTCACAGGGTGGCTCAGAGGCTGTTGGGATTTCCATATGGAAGAAGAAGCTAAAGATCAACTTTTAAATGCCTCCAAGCACTGGGAAGTCAAAACTAAAATTGGACCAGGACAGGTCCTAGAAAATATAGTTATTGAGGGAGATGCAGTAAATACTTTAATTTATACCATCACACTTCACTTGTGGAAAGTACAACCCTCTTATCAACTAGATCTAAGGATTTACTTTCAAATTTAAGATGTCCAACTCTTTCACATTTTAAATGGTATAAAGATGTGTTTTACTTCATATTACTTTCTAAGGAGGATAGTAAGTCTGACCATTGGAAAGAAAAATTTATTGTTGGACTTCCCCAACTAAAAAATAAACATGGGGGGCTTGAAGAACTCTCAGCAAAAATCTGTGTTAATGGTCTTACGTTATGCACATACCTAAAACTGAGAAGACAATTAGAAAAGCAAAGGATGACTGGGAAAAAGGAATTAGGAGATTTTTGCAAACAATTCGGGTATAATACTTTGCCCACTTCCAATCCTACCCATTAACAACAATATAAAGACCCACGTAAAACAAAGTCTAAATATTCAAAAGGAAAGAAAAATACTTTTCCTAAAATTGTTTTACAAGATCACTCTTTCAAACAAAGGAGAAAAAGAAAAATACCAGTTTGCTATAATTGTGGGAAGATAGGTCATTAAAAAAATAAATGCAGAATAAAAAAGAAAATTAATGCTCTTGAAGTTGACCTCGAAATTAAAAAACAATTATTTAATATTCTATTAATAAAATAAGATGACTTAGAAGAGTCTTCTAACTCCTATAGTGAAATGCTCATTGGAGAAATAAATGATGAAGAAATAATTTTCACAAGTTCAGACTCTGATTCAGACTTTGATAATGTGCCTGATGACAACTGCCACTATTTAAGTGGCCACTATGGATATGAATGGTTTAAACTTAAATACTCTAACAAAAGAAGAAAATTTTGTTATGAAATTAATTGACAAAATAAGTGACCCAGAGGCTAAAAATGAAGCCTTAATACAATACATTAATATTGCCAAAGAACCCTCTAGCTCTTCTACCCCTAAACCTTCCCTCATACCAACTAAGGAAGATTATAATATTACTGATATTTTGAAAAGAGTTCAAAATAAAACACAAATTCAAAGGGAACCTTCGAGTCTTGAGATAAAATTGAGATAAATGAGGTTCGCAGTGAACTCGTAACTTTGAAAGCTAGTGTTCAAATATTAGAAATGGCTAACCCTACTTTTTGAAAAAATGAGAATGAAAATATTGAAGAAGAATTTAATAATTTAATGCATGATTATAATCTTAATCTACTACCACCTGAGGTTGAAGATACCCTTCCAGAAATACTAGATGACCCTAAAACTTCAACCAAATGTAACATGTTAGAGAAAATACAAGACTGTAAATATGTTAACCTATTGGACAAAGTAATAACTCAGAGATGGTTTACCATTATTAAAATATTTGTCCAAAAAGAATATACCTTTCAAAGTACTGCTCTTATAGATTCAGGAGCAGATTTAAATTGTATAAATGAAGGACTAGTTTCAACAAAATATTTTACCAAAACCACACAGGTTTTAAGCACTACTGATGGTAGCAAGATGTTAATAAATTATACAGTGTGTGATGCAGCGGTCTGTAATAATGGTGAATGCTTTAAATTTTCCTTTATAATGGTTAAAGGATTAAGTCAACCTGTTATACTTGGAACTCCCTTCTTAAATATGCTTTATCCTATTAAAATTGATAACACTAGAATAAAAGCAGACATTGAAGGCCATGAAGTAAAATTGACTTTATTGAAAAACAAAAAGTCCATGAAATAAATAATATTAAAAAATAAAATATCGCCAAAAGAAAAATTCCTCTTTCATTTAAAATAAGAAGTCAAACATAAGGTCATTGATGAAAAACTCAATGGGTTTATGAGTACTAAATTAGTTTATGAGTACTCTATGAGTTTTTTTGAGTAGTCATTGAGTTTTGAGTAATCAAAATATTTTGAGTTTTGAGTACTCAAAATATTTTGCGTTTTGAGTACGCAAAACATGAGTTTTGAGTGCTCAAAACTCAGTTTTGAGGACTCAAATCATAGAGCACTCAAAACTCAAGCATATATTTTGAGCACTCAAAAAATATATTTTGAGCACTCAAAACATGTTTTGAGTACTCAAAGCATGTTGCTGTTTTGAGTGTTCTATGAGTACTCAAAACATGAGTGCTCTATGTTTTGAGCACTCAAAACATGTGCTCAAAACTTGCTGCACAACACTCTAAAAAAAGGAGCACATGTTTGAGTGCTCAAAACAGGACCTGCACAACTATATGACTTGGACCCTAAATCGAAGAGTTGGACGACTGCTCGTGGAGTCATAGTTTATGTGCACCAGAAACTGTGTCATAGAATCGTGCTGCACGACCCTAAACATAGCTAGACCTGGAACACCTGAACATAAAGTTCCATATAAGCACGTGCAGCACGTTTCTCCCTTAGTCATAGCCTTGGTGCACACACATATACACAACAAATGTGGCAATGACGATTTCTCCCTGAGTCATATCCCTAGAAGGCTAAACTCGCAGGCTGATGCACTCTCAAAGCTCGGCACCACCATTCAATTGTATTCATCAGGGCCCACTCCAGTTTGGGTAACCGAATGGAGACACGTCGACCTGAGAGCGGAAGTCGATGCAGATGATGAGAGGGATGTCTTCCTTGAATGTCCGCCTTACCCATTCAGGGCACTCCTCGCAGCTAAGGATGTCATTGAGGCAGAGCAAGAAATGTCCCATGGAAAAGAATCCAAAGTCAACGAGCAGCAGCATTCTTCGACCCAATGTGTGCGCAGGTTGAACAAGTAGAGGACTGGAGAAAGGCTATCATGGACTTCATAAAGCATGGAAGGCTACCTCAGGATCAGGCGGAATGCAACGGCATACGACGGATGTTCACTAAGTACACCCTTCTCGATGGAGGTGTTCTCTTTTGTCGACCATTTGACGGAATTCTCCTCAGATGCGTCGTTACACAAGAGGCAACCAAAGTACTCGAAGAAGTGCACTCGGGTATCTGCGGGATGCATCAGTCCGTCCCTAAGCTCTACAAACGCATACATAGACTTGGCTATTACTGGCCTTCCATGGTGACTGATGCCCAAAACTATGCCAAAAGATGCCAGGTGTGCCAGATCCACTCAAGCCTCATTCATCAAACCCTGGAGCCTCCCCACCCTATAGTCACATCGCGACCCTTTTCCCAGTGGGGTAAGGACAATGTAGGACCCATCGATCCCCCTTTTGCCTTAGGTCATGCCTTCATTCTGATTGTGACAAATTACTTTTCTAAGTGAGCTGAAGCGATCCCTCTCAAGCAGGTTCCAGGGATCGCGGTATCCAACTTCATGCGTCATCACATCATCGACCAATTCGGAGTTTCGGACCGGATCATCTCTGATAATGGCCCCCAGTTCAGAAGCCATCATGTTGATCACCTAGCCAACTAGTTCGGCTTCAAGTGGAAGTACTCGACTATGTACTCTAGGTTCGAGCCAACGGTTTGGCTGGGGCCTTCAACAAAACTTTGTGTGGGGTGCTCCAGAAGTCAGTTTCGAAGTCAAAGAAGAATTGGCACAAGAATCTGCCTAAAGCTCTATGGGCCTATCGCACCACCTACAAACTCCACTTCTTATTCCCTAGTCTATGGAGGTGAGGCGGTCTTACCCCTCGAGGTTGAAATACTCTCACTCCGTGTCGCAATACATTAGGGACTGACTGAAGATGAGAGGGTCAAGCTCCGTTACCAACAGTTGGATGCCTTTGACGAAAAGAGGCTAGAAGCCCAGCAGAACCTCGAGCTCAATTAAGGAAGAATGAAGAGAGCCTTTGACAAGTCTGTCAATGTTCTCTTATTCGCTCGGGGTGATCTAGTCTTAACAATCAAGAGACCGATTATCATGAATGGGCGTCGCAAAGGAAAATTCAAGCCCAAGTGGGAAGGTCCATTCATAGTAAAAAAGGGCACACCAAAAGGGGCCTATGTACTGGCAAACTCGGATGGAGGAGAGGCAATGCCCCTATCAATGGGCGATACCTAAAGAAGTACTATCCTTAATGTATCCCCAAAATGCGGTGTACGCATTAAGGTAAAGAAGGAAATGGAAAAGACGAACATTAAGCCAGTTCAAAAGAATCTCATTCTTTCATTACATTAAAAAGAGTTACAAGTTACAATCAAAAGCCCATTACTAGGGAAGTTACAAAACTCTTGCATTTGAGGATAAGAAGATGGCTACAGGCCAAAAAGAAACACTCTCCTTATGAAGAAGAAGCAAACCCACGAAAGAAACGTCTTCCTCATGAAGAAGATGCAAACCCATGAAAGAGATTCTCTCCTCATGAAGAAGAAGAAAAACCACTTGGAGAAGTTAGCTTCAGTGCTACTAAAGAGGATGGTAACAGGCCAAAAGAAGGAGCCAACCACTTCCGAGTCAGCTTTCATCTATCTGACCCATGATGGAACAACATGGACTTCACTGCTCAACTGGAGGATTTGGCTTCCAACAAACCGTGGCGGCACAACCTTCTCGTTTGCCATCACTCTTGACCCTCACGAGACATTGTAGTCCATGATCATCGTCGCGAGTGACTCAACACCATGCGCAGCCATCATCGTGCGCAACACAATGCTGTGATCTACCATCACCATGGGAAAGCCAACGTCGCGCGAGACCATCGCCGCAACCAACGTTCTTCTAAATGTGTCTCTCATCATACGTGGCCTAGGGACATGCAAAGGCAGTGCCGCATATGAATTAATGTCGCACATGCCCTTGTTGTACCTCGGTTCCCACCATCCCCAATTCTTAGAGGGCACTAACCCTTGAGCTTCCTTGGTTTCCCCAACTACCTACCCGCAGCGACCGTCCACCTTCTCATGATCTTTCATCTCCTTCGTAACCCTTCGGGGTTTAGCCTGGAACACTCCACGACAGCCGGAACACCCCATCTGATCATGTTCTTTCCTCTACCGGCATTGCCTTTCCCAGACAAAAGTACTTCACCGCCACCAGAAAAACTTTGCTCCACCTTCCACCGTCCACCTTCTCATGCATGACCCTAAACTGCATGGTCCAAACTATATGACCTTAAACTATAGTGGTGGTCTAGTTGCATGATCTTAAAGTGCATAATCCTTGTCTCATGACTCAAAACTATACGACCACTGTCCGTGCTGCATGACCTTAAACTGCATAGCCATGGTCGGAACTATATGACCCTAAACTGTATCGGTGGTCTAGTTGCACGACCTTAAACTATATAGTCCTCTTTGCATGACTCAAAACTGCACGACAATGGTCCGACTGTGTGACCTTAAACCATAGTGCACGTCCTGACCATGTGACGTTAAAAGGCTTAACACTGTGGTCCAAACTATACGACCTTAAACTGCAGCGAAGGTCTAGTTGCATGACCCTAAAATGCACGGTCCTAGACGCACGACTTTAAACTGCATAGCCATGGTCTGAGCTACAAGACCCTAAAACTGTAACACACAGCACGACAAATGGCCCATACGCACAACTCCAACTGAGAGATAGACCACCTCCTCGCTAAAAGGGTATGTCATCAACATCCCAAGAGTCATACCTACCCCTTTAAACCCTAATGGGTTTGTTTCACACCAACATCCCAGTGAAAGTCACATCTTACTATGACCCACTATCCCCAAGGAGTTTAGGGCCATTCTTATCCTCTCAACCCTCAAGAGGTTCATCTGTGCTCTGACCTATCATCTGCAGCAGAGTCACATATATTCCCATTGCTCATTATCTCTGAGAGGTCACACTGGACCTGCTAATCCCCAGTGAAGTCATGTCCGTCTGCCACTTCTCGAGTCCCGTCATCTCTATCTTAACCTCTTTGCTCATGTACAGCCTTAACTATCTTTATCCCCAGGGAGTCAGATTGTTATCCACAACCCATCCCCCATGTAGCTTTACCTACATGACGACCAACATACTGGTCCGTGCTGCATGACCTTAAACTGTACAACCTTGGTCTGTGCTGCCTGACCTTAAACTGCATAGCCCTGGTCCGTGTTGCAGGGCTTTAAACTGCACAGCCCTGGTCCATGCTGTATGACCTTAAACTGCACATCCATGGTCCAAACTATATGACCTTAAACTGCAGTGGAGGTCTAATTGCATGACCTTAAACTGCATGGTCCTCGTTGCATGACTTTAAACTGCATAACCACAGTCCAAGCTATATGGCTGTAAACCATAGTGCACATCTTGGCCGCATGACGTTAAACTTCTTTGCTCAGGTCTAGAAGGCATGACCTTAAAGACATCCCCACATATGTGCACATGCCCTTTACATGCATCTTCACACACGTCCTCCCTAACCGACCTGTTTGTGTGTGCACACCACCTCCATTTTCTCCTCAGTGAGTCTACATACGTGCACACGCCCTTTACGTGCATCTTCATGCACGCCTTCCCTAGCCGGCCCATTCGTGTGAGTGCACCACCTTCACCATCATTACCATCTTTTCCCCCAGTGAGTCTTACCCATGCTCACCAAACGGTGAACCGTTTTGCAAGCCATACTCACCGTCAACTAGTGGGTCACCATTGTTCACCCACCATCAGCTAGTGGGTCACCATTGTCCACCCACCGTCCATTCATCATCAACTCTTCACAAGGCACGTCATGCCATCTTCTCAAGTGGGTCAAAGTCATCACTAAGCTCACTCTATGGCCTCCACAAACTGCCATTCATTACCACCATAGTCTAGCTGTATGACCCTAAACTATAGTGCAAGTCCTGGCCACATGACATTAAAAGGCTTCACAAAGGTCTCGGAGGCACAACTCTAAATACGCCTTCACATGGAAAAATGGTCATTGTGCACACTTGGACAAGGGAACGCCATAAGTAAAAAATACGGATGGGCATCGTCATGAAACCATGAGTAAGAGAGTTTCATGGAAAACACAACCCAGGCACTATGAAAACCCCAAAAGGGCATCATGAGCAAAACCGAATGAAAAGGGTGGATATGACCGTGAGGTCATGATTAAAAGAGCTCAGAAATAATAGAAGTTGGTGAAAACCATCTTCACGGCGCCACTTCCCCTGTTCAAGTGAAAACTCGCAAAAGGGCACTTGGACCTACAAGACAGGTTGACGCACGACCACCGCCTCAGCCGACATTCAATTTCCAAATAGTAACAATCCTGGTTGTTGAGGTCTGCCCAAAATCCTCAAAAACCAGCATCCAATCGCAACACCAAATGGCTTGCTAGGGAGTGAGAGCGGCATAAGATTTCTCACACCTCATGATGGCTCTCTAAGGGGTGAGAGCCGCATAAGATCTCCTGCAGTTCAACAAAATAGGATCATCAGGGAGTGGGAGCCGCATAAAATATCCCAACAATCACAACATGGCTCATCAAGGAGTGACAGTCGAATACGATCTCCCAACAATCACAACAACATGGCTCATCAGGGAGTGAGAGCCGCATAAGATTTTCCCAGTTCAACAACAACAAGAGTCCTTGAGGGTGAGGACGATGATCAAAAGATCCCTTCGAAAATGCTAAGGACCATAAAAAAGGTAAGAAGCTGATGAAGTCAGGGTTTAACCTGCTAAAGGCTTTCAGGTATGCCTCGTCAAAATCCTCTAGCCTACATGGGACCAGACTTCCGGGATGGATAAGAAGCCCCCAACTGGGCCCCACTAGACAGGACCTACAGAGATATCCTGAGCGTAAAAATCAAACCTGGTGTAGCAGCAAACAATTCCTACCAAAGGTTCATATTATTTGGCCTTAAAAAAAGGCCTGATTTTGTCTGAGGAGGCCTACAAGCCTCACACTTCAGAATCACAAATAGTCCCTTGAGTGTGAGGAATTCAACAAGATCCCTAAAGCTTCTCAAATGAATGCACTTCTTGATTCTCTTGTAGCACAACATTCGGCGGGGTATGCTATTGGAAGATATTTTTCATCAACATGAGGCCCTCGCCCAATAAAGCCTAGCCAACAGTGGAAATTACTGCAATCTCAAAATAGCCCTGGAATCAACCAACGTCTTCATGAGGTCTCTCAAAAGTCACCTACCATGTTTCGTTACATTCTGACATATTTAAGGTAGTGCAGACTGAGAAACAGTTCCTGCAGAATCGAGCTCTAACACCTTGAAATGGCCCCTATAACTAGAGCTAAATTTTTTATGTCTCAAATTATTATGGGACTACTACCATTGGATCCTGCACAGTTAAAACCCCCCAAGGTTCAACTTTCATTTAAAATGGACACTCTAGGAAAATGTTATAGACAAAAGAGTGAAAGAGAAGGGGCCACACGCATGGAAGGGGAAGTCACGAATAGTGACTTTCGATGATCATATCTCGCTCGTTCAAAGTCGAATCGTGCTCAAATTTGGTGAGCATGTTTGTCTAGTCAAGACGAGAGATTCGATATGGCACGCCCGTGACGATACCAGAGCACGAAGAAAAGCTAGAGAGAAGTCACTGATCCGTGAAGAATGTGCATGAAATTTTACAGCGTTGTGCCTCGCTCGAGAGGCCAAATCATGCCTCTCTCGAGCCCGATCGATACAAGACTAATTCCATCGTGTGCGCAAGGTCTCGGGCTATCAGTGACTAGAACCTCATACATGATGAACGATTGGATCTTACACATGAAGTTGACGAAGTGACTGCAAATCCTGTCGCTGAAATTCTAGATTTTGGTCAAAATTCCAAAGTTGCAATATCTTTGTTCGGGCATAGAATTGAGCTACGTTTGTATCCCCACAATCGTAACGGCATGTTCAGTGTAATTCACCAAAGATATCACCGAAAAACCTCAAGGAACAAGTACACTATCGATCCAAAGTTTCAAGATCTATTCAAATTTAAAGTCACATGATCGTGCTCTAAAAACACGATCCATGGCTTGAAGTTGGTATCAAATCGATCGTCATGCTGAGCCCTACAAGAAAACAATCATCTTACGATCAACTGGGCATCAGAACGACCCTGGATCATCCATGCAAGTTCGCACAAGGTCTAGGGAAGCACAAGGACTGTTATGAAATTCAATGAATTGTTAGGAAGGGGCAAATCTGCCATTTTTGCACCCTATTTTCTAATTCCTTTTAATTCAAAGTAATCTTAATTTCTAGCAATTAGAGTTACTTTTGATCATCCACCCATGTTTGAGGCAAATATCATATATACGTACCATCATTATACTCACCAAAGGACAACCGTTCACAAAAGAGAGTTTCTATTTTTACGTAATAGAGTTTCTATTTTTACGTAATACAGTTTCTATTTCTTCTCATTGCTAGGTCACGATTGAGAGAGAGGGTAAGGTGAGAGAAACTTTTGACTGGTTCCCCTGGGTTCGAGGTAAACTTTCTCTAGCTTCTTTTTATTTTCTTCTTCGCTCTTTTTTCTCGCCTCTCTTCTCCCTCTTCTTCGTCAGAGCTCCTTGCGGAGGTCATGCACGACAGTGGCAGTGCCGTGCTTGCCTCCCCTGAAGTCTCATAGGTCACGCATGACGATGGCAACGCCATGTGCGAGTCTCCTTCTCCTTGTAGACTGTGTACGAGTCTCCTTCTCCTCTCTCTCAATGAGGCTTGTAGATGATGCTTCTGATCGCCGCCCACAGACGTGGCTTCGATGTCTCAGTGAAGAACCCAGATGGCGAAACTCGTTGCCGCCCGCAAGGGTCCTCCCCTATTGCGTGTCTATCGTAGACGGTGACATCCATGTCTGCTCGCTAGAGGTTTCGGCAGCGTCTATCACCATCCATGAGCTTCCTCCATGTGTTTGGTGCTTATCCTATCCTTGTCGGGCCCCATGCCTATCACCGTGCTCTTCGTGAGAATTATCGTCATGCGCTTCACAAATGACTATCGCCGCATGCTTCATCAGAGACTATCGCCACCTACGGGGAGGGCTGTTGTCTCCTTATGTTGCCAACGGTGATGCCTAGTGTTGTCCATAGTTCATTTCTCACTCTCTAGCCATGAGCAGTAGTGTCGAGCGCCGCCTAAGGGTCATGACACTACTACTCCACGGTCATGAGTGGCAACGCCTAGCGCCATCGGGACCCCATCTCTTTACCATATCGTGTCTTCTTTTCATTATCTTTTCTCTTCTCACTTAACTGAGGGTAGACTTAGCCTAACACCACCATATCGGTCTCAATTTAGAGTAGTATTGCCACCGTGCTGGTCCTGAGAACCATGCTTGTCTTGCTACCACTCCGAGTCGATAACTTCTCAGCTGTCATGTTAGTCTTGCCTCGTCGTCAAGTTTTCTTCCCTTTTCCATCTTTATTTTCGCTTCATCACCTATCACACGAACGTACGTTGCCCTAATCATTGAAATATTATGCAGAAAAAAAGAGGATTGCAGGTCAAGGGAGGAGATTCCGAACCAGCTACAGCAGCTGGGGGGATTTCTTGTGACCTATGAGGGCGCCCACGCGAGCCAGCCTGAGTAAGTTCTGAACCCACCTTAAATTCCTCTCTTATCGGTTGGTGTACCTGCCTTTACTCTTGAGCAAGGTTCTGAGAGAGCGATCTCAAATCCTGGGTTCACTAAAAACTCAAGATAGGTGCTGCCAGATCATCTAGATCCGAAAGGTGAGATTGAGGCACCTAACCATCAACCTGTATGGATTCTACAATACCTGTCTCGCTGCCTTTACCCTCCCCTATGGGGCCTTCCACTTCTGTCCCAACAGGTTTCGAAGAAACCTGTTCCCCTTGCTTCTCACCCTCCTGAACTGCCATGTTAGCCTTGGCAAGTTCAGGAACTGCCTCTTTCCTATGGCCTTCGCCAATCACTGATTCAGCCTCAGCCATGATTCCTTCCATCTGGCTCGCACCCTCAATAGCCAGAACCTTGGCCACAAAAAGCTTAACACCTTCATCTTCACGATCTAGGCCTTTAGGGGCATTAGCCTCACATTCTGGCTGCATGACGTTAAATGCTTTGCACAAGCCCTAGAGGAATGACCTTAAACGCCCCCCCACACATGCGCACATGCCCTTTACATGCGTCTTCATGCACGTCTTCCCTAACTGACCCGATCATGTGCGCAAACCATTTTCATCAAACGCCCATTAAATCCATCTTTCTTCATTACAATCATCATTCCCCACTGAGTTTCACCCGCACTCAAAAAACGGCAAGCCATCCTGCCATCCATACTCACCGTCAGCTAGTGGGTTACCACTATCCACCTTCCATACCAACACCATCCATCTTTCACAAGCAGCCTCGTGCCATGCCCCAAAGTGAGTCAAACTACCACCATACTCACTCCATGGCCTCTAGAGACTGCCATCCATCTCCATGAAGGTCCAGCTATATGACCTTAAAATTGTAGTGTATGTCCTAATCGTATGACATTAAAAGGCTTCGCACAGGTTCCGAAGGCATGACCCTAAACACGCCTTCACAAAAAAAAAAAACAATAACGGGCATGGTGTACACCTGGTCAAGGGAACATAATGAGTAAAAATGACAGACAGGGGTGGTCATGAAACCATGAGTAAGAGAGTTCTGTGAAAGTAAACACCCAGGCACGGTGAAAATCCGAAAGGACACCGTGAGTGAAAATGGAAGAAAAGGGTGAACGTGGTCGAAAGATCATGAGTAAAAGAGCCCCGAATAAAGGAGGTTGGTGAAAATCGTCCCTACAGCCCCACTTCCCATGTTCAAGGGAAAACTCATAAAGGGCTCTTAGACCAATAAGTAGGTTGATGCAGCACACGCCTCCTAGGTGGCTTCAGCTTGCATTCCAAAGAAAAATCACTGGTGTCAGTATCCCTTGATATCAGGACCCTAAAATACAAGCTTCAAGAAGAATCCGACCATTTGAGTCCGTTCGCAAAAGGACTCGGAAGTCAAAAGAATCACAAAGATAGCAAGTCGAGTCCCACCCTAAAGGACCATTGTTTGAACACAATTTTTAGGACGTTAGTCCCCGATGCGAAATAAAAAAAGAAGCCGATAAATAAGCCTAAATTACAGTGGAATTCTCGACACTCTCATAATTGTCCCAAAACAAATTAGAACATTCTTAAGTACTTCAAAAGGCAACCTGCCAAGTTTCGTTACAATTCGACATGTCTAAGGAAGTGCAAATAAAGAAACAATTTCGGAAAAATCAGTCTCTAGCACCCTGAAATGGACCCTATAACTAGAGCTCTATTTTTGGTGCTTCAAATTGCTGTGGGACCATATGTTCGAATGGGTCAAGTTTCGATTTAATCAGGCACTTCAGGATAAATTTATGGGTAAAAGACCAAAAAGGGGTAGGCCGCACACTATTCCCGTGCACTCTCCCTACACCAAATCACCATTAAAGATAGCTGTTTTTACAGTCTCGAGTAGTAACTTTCAGGGCCACATCTCACTCATTCCGAGTCAGATCATGCTCAAACTTTGTGAGCGTGTTCGTCTCGTCAGGACAAGCATTTTGATTTGTGGAACGCCCCCTGATGATGCCCGAACAAGGAGAAAATCTAGAGAGAATTTTCCGATCTGTGAACAACGTTGCAGGAAAATCACCAGCGACATGCCTTGCTCGAGAGGTCAAATCACGGCGCTCGTAAAACGGATTGACACAAGACCAGTTACATAGTATGCGTAAGGTCTAGGGCTTCTTTGGTCTAAACTCTACACATGATGAACGATCGATTTTTTCACACAATGCCAATAAAGTGACTACAAATTTCGACGTTGAAATTCCAAATTTCGGCAAAAACTCCAAAGTAATGAAATGTTCGTTCGGGCACGAAATCGAGCTATGTTTGTTGCCACGCGATTGTGGTGGAATTCTTAGTGTGATCCAGTGAATGAATCACAGAAATAAATCAAGAAACGAGCACACTATCAATCCAAAGTTTTTAAGATTCATCCAAATTTCAAGTCGCATGATCGTGGCTTAAAAACACGATCCATGGCTCAAAGTTGGTATCAAATCGATCGCCATGCTGAGCCCTACAAGAAAACAATCGTCTTTCAGACAAACAGGCACCAGAGCAACCCTGGATCATCCACGAAAATCACACACATTCTAGGGTTGCAGTAGGGACTGTTTTTGAATTCCATGAAATGTTAGGTAGGAGCAAAACAGTCATTTTGCACCCATTCTTATAATTTATTTTAATTCAATTAAATTGTAATTATCATCAATTGAGATAGTTTTTGGGCATCCACCCATGTTTGGGCCCAATTCTATAAATACATGCTTAACCTAATTATAAAGGGTTGGCCAAATTCCCCCTCAAACTGTCAATTGATCAATAAAAGTTTGTGTTTCTTCTTTGAGTTCGTGGGTGCATCTTGGAGAAAGAGAGAGAGGAGAGATAAGAAAAGGGTTGGTACCCTTCGATAAGGTAATTTTCTCTCTGTTCCTCTCATCTCTATCTCTTTCTCTCTCCTCCTCTCATCTCTATCTTCCTCTCTTTTTTTCTTCCTTCTCTCTCTTGCTTCCTCTCTTTTTTCTTTCTTCTTCTTTTCTCGGCTTTTCTCTATTCTTCTCTGTGAACACGCACGGCTGTTGCAGAGCCATGCATGTCATCTTCTTCCTTCTCTTTCTCTAACTCACACGACGATGATGGCGATGTGTGTGTCCCACTCTCTCTCTTTCTTTTTCTTCTCGATATTTATCTATGTTCCTCTCTAACTGAATGTGCATGGCGATGACAGTGCCGTGCATGAACCCCCTCTTTATCTCACACACACGACGATGGCAACGCCGTGTGCATTTTCTTCTCTCGCTTTTTCTCGTTCTCACACACACGACGATGGTAACGCCATGTGTGTTTTCTCCTCTATCATTTTCTCTATCTCACACACACGGCAATGGTAACACCGTGTGCATTTTCTTCTCTCTCTTTTTCTCTATCTCAAACACAGCGATGGCAACGCCATGTCTGTTTTCTTCTCTAGCTTTTCTCTATCTCACACACACAGTGATGGTAATGCCATGTGCATTTTCTTCTCTCTCTTTTTCTCTATCTCACACACACGGTGATGACAACACCATGTGCATTTTCTTCTCTCTTTTTCTCTATCTCACACACACGGTGATGGCAACACCGTGAGCATTTTCTTCTCTCTCTTCTTCTTCTTCCTCTTCTCATTTCTTTATTCTCTCTCTGCTCTGTCTTTCTCTCTGTTTCTCTCTGTCTGAACATGCACGATGATGGAAATGCCACGCATGAGTCTTTCTCTACTTTCTTCTCTCTGCTCTATCTTTCTCTCTATCACTCTCCGTCTGAACATGCACGACCATGCCAAAGCCATGCACAAATTTAATTTTCCGTTTTCTTCTCTCTTTGACACATGCGGTGGTGGCAGTGTTGTGCGTACCTCTTTCCTCTCCTCTTTCCTTATTCGTCTCCTCTCTTTCTTAATCTCTTTCTCTCTCTTTCCTTATTCTTCTCCTCTCTTTCCTAATCTCTTTCACGCTCTTTCCTTCTTTCTTCTCCTCTGTTTCTTAATCTCTTCTCTCTCTTTCCTTCTTTCTCCTTCGGATCTTTGCCAACTTCTGTCCACTTTCCTTTGCTCTCTCTTCTTTCCTTTCTTCTCTCTCTACTTTTCTTTCCTCTTCCTCTTTCTTAAAATCCTCTTTCCTGTTCCCTGTCTTTCTTGCCTCCACTTTGATTTCTTTTCTCTCTCCCCTTCAGTCGTGCACAGCGATGCTCATCGCCAGGAATGACGTTCTCAGCCTTCCTTTATCTTCTAAAAACATGCACAATGAGTCGAGCCTTAACCCGAGTGGCAGGCTATGCTTTTGTCTAATTTTCCCTTTCTCATGAGGTGCACGACGATGCTTATCATCGTGCATGACATGATTTCTCTCTCCACTTTCTCTGTCATGGATGACGAAAGTCCATCACCATCCATGTTCTTTCTCTCTCCTCTTTTCTCTATCATAGATAGTGGAAGTTCATCGCCATCTATATTCTTTCTCTCTCCTCTTTCCTCTGTCATGATCGACAAAAGTCCATCACCATCCAAGTTCTTTTTCTCTCATCTTCTGTCTATCATGGAAGACGGAAGTCCATCGCAGTCCAAGTACTCTCTCTCTTCTCCTCTCTCTTCTTCTCTATCTTTTCTTTCTCTCTTCATTTCTCTCTCTTTTTTTTCTCTCTTCTTTTTCTCTCTTCTCTCTCATCTCTTTTCTCTTCTTCTCTCTCTCTTTCTCTCATTGCTTTTCTTATCCCTTATCTCTCTCTTTCTTCTTCTTCTTCCTCTCTCATTTGACTATGGGCCAAGTATCGTCGTCGAGCAGTATTGCCACTGTGCCTGTCTAAGTTACCGTGCCTATCTTGCTGCCACATTGAACTAGCTGTTGTGCCAGGCTGGTCGGTGTTGGTGTTCTGTCGTTGAGTAGTATTGCTGTCGTTTCGGTCTAGTCACAGTGCCCATCTTACTACCACCTCAAGTCAATCATCATGTCAATCTAGCCATGTTTTAGGCTAGTAACCTGGTCAAATGTCTCTTTCATTTCTTCTTCTTGTTCTCTCTTCTTCCTTCTCCCAACCCTCACTTCATCATTCCTTCTCTTTTCTCCTTTGAATATGCACGACCTATGTACATTCACCCAAAGACAAGGTGGGGTCATACGACCCACTTGTCTTGTAAAATTAACCACGTGTGTGTGCTTGCAAAAACAGGAGAATACAGGCCTAGGGAAGCAATTCCGAACCAGTTATAGAACTTGAGGCTTTCTTCGTGATCTAAAAGGGCACCTACACGAGCTAGCCAGAGTAAGTCCTGAACCCACCTTAAATTCCTCTCTCATCGGTTGGTATACCTGCCCTCTCTCCTAAGCAAGGTTCTTGAGAGAGCAAACTCAAAGTCCCGGGTTCCCCCGAAACCCAAGACACATGTCGCCAAATCATCTGGATCCGAAGGACGAGATCAAGGCACCTAACCAGCTTGGCAACTCCACTGAGAACTTACTACCCCTTCGTCGGATAGTCTTTGTTTGCCTAGTTTTTCCTTTGTTTTTCTGTTTGCGCACAGCACATATGGCTTCTGGGTTATCTAACCTGTTTATCCGAATTGGGAATTTTTTGATCCCCGCATTCACGAACTTCTCCTGGGAACAAGTTCCTCGGACTTCTTTCCCAGCCTTCCTTTTGAGCAAAGACCCAGTGTCTAGCTCATAGATCTTAACCTGGATAGGCATGAGGAGGGGCTTAAAGGTCCCTAACTTCGCATCTCTTCGCCCTGATGGAACTTCCACCAAGGCACCGTGTATTGGTAGCACGTCTACTGCCACTCATAGCATGCACCCAGTCACCTGCAAATCACTTGTCGGTCGTATTGCCGAGGTACGCTGGAAGGCTGCCTAGTCCCTTTCTATAAAAGGCAAGGAAGTTGCCATTATTTCTGTCGGGCGCCATAAGGCTTTCCCCCCACATTCCTGCTCCACCATGAGTCCCCACGAGTCTCTATGTTTAAAGGCTTGACCCATCGAGGAGGAGACCATGCGGCCTTCACCTCATGTACACACACTAAGGCTCGTGGGTCATCCACTAGAGTCACACCTCGAGGCAGCCCGTGTGCTACCTCGAGTAAGTGTTCAGGATCAAGCCTCCTTGGGCAAAACCTGTGCGCATGCATATGCATCCCACTGCTCGAGGCAATGCAGTTGTTGCACCAACCCAAGCACACGGGAGACGACCCCTTCCACGAAGGTTTTCCCTAAGAGTATCATCAATAGCCAACCTCATCAGGTCCGCTATGACTCTAGAGCCCACAAAGGAGCTCGGGGCAAAGGCCTGATGGTTGACAAAGTTCTTTAACTTCCGAGGCAGTAGCCCAAGCTGGCCCACGTCCAAGGTCCTCATTCGTTACTCCATCTTATGGATACCACCCTCTCATGCTCTAAGAAGGCAGGTCAACCTCGACCCCAGTCTCAGTCCTGAAGAGAGGTTTATCATAGTCTAAAGCTCAAGCAAGATAGAGGACTGCAGATTCTGATTAAGGAACTGACCCGAAAAGTCGGGGCACCCCCGCTTCAAGGGTCTCCTCCCTCAAAATCCCTTCTACCCTCTTCGAATCATAGAGACTGAAGAAGTGCGAGAATCCTTCACCGTGGTCAGCGCCATAAAAGACGACCTGACCACCTAGTAGTCATGGTTCTAAGACCGTCAAGAGTTAGTCCTCACACAGTCTGCATATAAGACTCGAGTCCAGTCAGGGCATACTAATCCCTTACCGACCGATCTGCCACGTGTGACCCGTGAAGCTCGAAAGCCCTCAGATGCACCTAAGGCTGACTTCCCTGGAGAAATAGTCAGTGTAATGGTGGTAAACGAACCTGGAGAATCGCAGGAAGAGCGCATGAGTAAATTTGAAGACATGGTGCATGCAATTATGTAGAAGATTGATCGTATAGATGCTGTGCGACACTCGTCTAACCATGAGGCCAACTCCCATCACTCAGGTGATGCACCTCCAAGGCAGCCTCTTCCCCCTGTCTCACAGAATAATTATGTCCCTCACTTCGTCTCACAAGCAGACATCGATGCTATGGTGACTCACAGCCTAAAGAGCAAACAAATATCGAGAATACATGGTGTAATGATTTATCAAAATTGGTACCCTTCATACATTGATCAGGTGTCATTTCCTTCAGACTACAAGAAAGGGAAGTTTCCCCTGTTCAACGGTACCACATCCCCATACCAGCATATCGCCCACTTTCAAGCGGCATGTAGAGAGACAACAGCTGACAGGAGACTCCTACTCCGTGAGTTTGTTGAAACCCTTGATGGCCCAACTTTTCAATGGTATGCTCGGCTTCCCACAAACTCAGTACATACTTAGGAGGAAATGGAGACTATTCTACCAACCTTCTATGAGGTTGAGAGAGAGGTTCAAAACATCGAGCTTCTCACCTTGACCCAAGATCCAGATGAACCTGTAGATCAATTCATAATAAGGTGGAGAGATTTGGTCACTCGACATCCCAATCTCATGCCTGAGGTTCAGACCTACGTGCGGAACCTGGAACCTAAGATTGCTCTGCATGTTGAGGCCTCCAAATCGACCTCCATGTCAAAGTTGATTGGTTAGGTGCCTTGATCTCGCCCTCCGGATTCTTTAAGGATCAGGCAACATGCATCATACGTTTCGAGGGAAGACCCGGGGAATTTTTGAGATCACTCTCTCGAGAAGCTCATTCGAGAATGGAGGCAGGTGTTACCAACCATGAAGGGAGGAATTTAAGGTGGGTTCGGGACTTACTCGAGCTGGCTCGCGTGGGTGCCCTCATAAATCACGAAGAAAGCCCCCCAGTAATAAAACTACTAAAGAATCGCCTCCCTTAGCTTGTATTCTTCTATTTTCTACAATCACACATATATGGCAAAGGTTATATGATAGGTGGGTCAGACCTCATCATTTTCCTCTTTGACGAACTTACACAAGCATGTGCATTAAAAAAGAATGAGAGAAAAATAAGAGAAGTAAGATGGGGAAGAGAAGAATTTAGCTGAGCGAGAGGATCAGAGCAGTGACTAAGTTGGTGGATAATTAACCTAACGTGAGAGCAAAATGGGCTCGATAACTAACACCGACTCACAGGATTACTACTAGATGTCATTATCACTATCGACTAGCTAGGCACGATGGTTAGTCTATTGTGGTAATAATGCGGACCAAGTAATCCTGATACAACAACATTATGGCTAGACAACAGGACTATCATGAGAGGCTAACCTCAATCCCTCCTAGTCGAAAGAAAGAACAACAGAATGGTGGTTATGAGGAAAGAATAAGAAATGAAATAAGAGAAGAAGGGAACAAAAGGAAGGAGGGAGGAGAAAGGAAGAGAAGAGTATGAAAGGCGAGAGAATAAAAGAGAGTGATGGAAGGAAGACACAGTTGGTGCTAGGCATTGCCGACTGTGTTAGAAGAAATAGAGAGAAAATGTAGTCAGTGCTAGGCTTCACCGATTGTTTATATAGAGGAGAAGAGAGAAAAGACACAGTAGAAGCTGGGCTTCACCGACTGTGCCAAAAGAAGAGAGAGAAAACATAGTCGGTGTTAGGCTTCACCGACTATGTCAGAAGAAAAACGAGAAGGTGCAGTCGGCGCTAGGCTTCACCGACTATGATAGAAAAGAAGAAAGAAAGCAACTCAGTCGTGCTAAGCTTGCGTCGGTTGTGATAGAAAAGAAGCAAGAGAGAGAGATGGAGCTGACACTAGGCTTCACCGACTGTGATAGAAGAGAAGAGAGAAGGTACAGTGGGCACTAGGCTTTGTCGAGTGTGACAGAAGAGAAGAAAGAGAGAAATAGAGATGAGAAAAAGAGGGAGAATGAGATAAAGACGAGAAGAAGAGAGAGAAAGAGATAAAGATCAGAAAGGAGGAGGAGAGAGAAAGAGATAGAGATAAGAAGGAGGGGAGGAGAGAGAAAGAGACGAGAAGAAGAGAGAGAGATAGAGACGAGAAGAAGAGATAGAAAGAGATAGAGATGAGAAGAAGAGGGAGAAAGAGAAAGAGACGAGTAAGAGGAGAGGAGAGAGATAGTTACTTGCCCAAAGAGTATTAGCCCATTCTTCTCTCTCCTCTCTCTCTCTCCACAAGCTTAAGTAAAATTCAAAATTTTATTGAGTGATCTAAGAAGAATGAATCAGTTCTTTGTATAGTGAGGCATTGCTTGCCTACATAGAACTGGGCTAAAACATGGGTGTGCACCCAAAACCTACCTAGAAGTGAAGATAATTACAATTTAATTGAATTTAAAGAAATTCTAAAAATGGGTGCAAAAATACTGTTTTGCCCTAGCCTAACAATATGTGAAATTTCAAAACAGTCCCTACTGCTGTCTAAGAACTTACGTGATCTTCCATGGCTGACCTGGGGTCGTTCTGATGCCCATTTCATCGAAAGATTATTGTTTTCTTGTAAGGCTTCGCATGGCAATCATTTTGATACCAACTTCGAGCCGTGAATCATGTTTTTGAGCCATGATCATGAGACTTTAATTTTGAATGAATCATAAAAACTTTGGATTGATTGTGTGCTCGTTCCTTGATGTTTCTTAATTTAATCACGCTGAGCATGTCGTCATGATCACGCTGCAACAAACGTAGCTTGATTTCATGTCTGGATGAAGATTTTGTCCTCTTAAGTTTTTGACCGGAATATTGAAATCCGATGACTGGAATTTACGACAGCTTTGACACCTTCGTGTGTGAAATCCAACCGTTAATCATTCAAAAAGCTCAAACCAAAGATAGCCTCAGACCTCACGCACATAATGCAATTAGTTTCGTGTCGATCGGGTATGCGAGCGTCATGATCTGGTTTCTTGAACGAGGAGTGCTGCTGCTGAATTTTCTACAACTTCCATCACGGATCAGAGACTTTAATTTAGTTTTTCTCTCTGCTCGAGCATTGTCACGGGGCATACCACATATCGAATTGCTCGTCTTGATGAGACAAACACGTTTACCAAATTTGGGAGCGATCTGACTTGGAATGAGTGAGATATAGGCCGTAAAAGTGACCGATCGTGACTGTAAAAACAACCATCTTTAATGATTTTTTGAACGATAATAGTGTGCCGCCTACCCCTTTTCGTTATTTCACCCATAACTTTGTCTTGGAGTGTCCGATTAAGTCGAAACTTGACTATAAGGGTTTTCGACTGTGCCGGATCTAATAGTGGTGGTACCACAACTCTTTAACGCACCAAAACTATGGCTCTAGTTACAGGGTCCATTTCAGGGTGCTAAAGACCAATTCACTGAAATTATTTCTTTGTGTTCACTGCCTTAAACATGTCTGATCACAATGAGACTTGACAGGTGGTCTTTTAAAGTGTTGATGAAGATCTTGACCAATTCTGGGGCCATTTTAAGACTGTCTGAAATTTCCACTGTTTTGTAGGCTTTATTGACCTGCTTCTTATCAGGGACCAAGGTGCTGAAAAATACATTCAAACAGCTTGCCCCATCGATTGTTGTGCTTCAAGAGAAGCAAGAAGGACAATCATTCAAAAACTTCCTTCAGCTTTTACTATTTTTTTTTCCTAGCCATGGGATCATGTGAACGCCGAGGAGATTTATGTAACAGTGTAACTAGGATGTTGAGACGTAGGGATGCATTGTTTGTGGGTTCGTCCATGGAGACTTTAGGGGGAGATGAGACTTTTTTGTGGGATCTTGTCGAAGTCCTCACCCTCATGAGGATTGTTTGTGATTCTGAAGCGGCAGATTTTGTACAGACCTTGTCAGTCAGAATCAGGCCCATCTGGCAATTGAGTGCCATGTCGAAGGGCATTGTTCCCATTTGGTTTGGGTTATATGTACATCCTTTGATGTTGAGCCATGTTTCGAGGATTACATGAATAGTATGCTGAAAGGCCTTGCGTCAGTGCCATCTGCTTCATGCATTAGTCATTCTTTGACGAGTATGGTACCTCAATTTATCGAGATAACCACTTTGGGTACAACCGCCCCTACCCACTGCTTTGCAGCTACGACAATCATCTAATTTTCTGCACCAAAGTTATGATTGACCAATTATTCCTTGGTGAGTAGGGTACCTCAGTTTATCGAGATAATCACTTTGGGTACAACCAACCCTACCCACTGCTTTGCAGCTACACCAGTCATTTGATTTGCCGCTCCAAAGCATGGTTGACTTAGCTCCCTTGGGGCATCTCTGACATCTTGAAAGTGTGTTCATAACCTCGCGGGAATGATGCTATTTTTCATGAGATTTGTCTTGCCGTCTTGGCAACTATTCTTTCTTTCGAGTCCTTTTGCGACACTCAGGCTATCAGAATCTTTTCCTTAGGGCTCGTATTTTTGAAGTCTTGGCATGGTGACACCAGGCATTTCTTCTTTTCAGTGAGAGATGAAGCCGCCTATTGAGACGAGTGATGCATCAACCTGTTTATTGGTTCAAGCGTCCTTTGTCGATTTTTGCTTGAGCTTAGGAAGCAGCGTCGAAGACCTTTCGACCATGTCCACCCTTTTCATCTATTTTTACTCATGATGCCCTTTCGGGTTTTCACCATACCCAGTTTTTACTCATGGTTTCGTGACTATGCATGTACGTCATTTTTAGTCATGGCGTTCCCTTGTTAAGGTGTACATCATGCCCGTTATTTGATCATTTTTTTTTGAAGGCATGTTTAAGGTCATGCCTTCGGGATCTGTGCAAAACAGTTTAATGTTATGCAGCTAGGGCGTACACTATGGTTTAAGTCATAAAGCTGGATCGTGGTTATGCAGTATAAAGTCATACAACTAAGACCATGCAGTTTAAGGTCGTGCAACTAGACCTCCACTATAGTATAAGGTCACATAGTTTGGACCATAATGGAGATGAATGGTAGTTTGTGGAGGCCATGGAGTGAGTATGGTGGTGGTTTGACTCACATAGGGAAATGGCATTAGGCTACCTATGAAAGATGGATGATGTATGAAATGTGAGTGGAAGATGGTGACCCACTAACTACAACGAGTGTGGATGGCAGGATGGTGAACCGTTTTGTGAGCACGGGTGAGACTCATTGGGGAATGAGGTATGGTGATAAAGTGAATGGACACACTGGGGAGGTAATGAAGGTGGCGCGTGCACACTAACAGGTAGGTTAGGGAAGGTGTGCGTGAAAGTGCATGTAAAGGCATGTGCGCGAATGTAGGGGCAAGTTTTAAAGGTCATACCTCCTAGACCTATGCAAAATAGTTTATCGTCATGCAGTCAGGACTTGGTATGGTTTAAGGTCATACAACAGGACCATGGTTATGCAGTTTAAAGTCCTACAAAAAGGACCTTACAGTTTAAGGTCACATAATTTGGACCACGGTGCTGCGTCTTTTAACATCATGTAGCTAGGATGTGCACTATGGTTTAAGGTCATACAGCTGGACCGTGGTTATGCAGTTTAAAGTCATACAGCTAGGACCGTACAGTTTAAGGTCGTGCAACTAGACCTCCGCTATGTTTTAAGGTCATATAGTTTGGACCATGGTTATGCAGTTTAAAGCCTTTAGGATATCTTTCCTTACGTTATCAATCCTCTTAATTTGCCGGATTTATGACGTGTATA
>NW_006499776.1:1765712-1826418 GCF_000471905.2 Amborella trichopoda
ACATATATTTATTTATGGGTGACACCAGCTGTGTCGCTCAGAATTGTGTGGGCGACACCACCAATGCTGCCCGGGCGACAAAACTTGTGTCTCCCAAAAAACTTTTGTAAAAAATGCATCAGATAATTTTGAAACTAAGGGGAACAAGTTTGGTTTATCATGTATTTTTGTTTCAAACAAAAAAATGAATGTTTTCAAACATCTTAGTTAATTTCCAAAATTTTAACTCGCTCCTTGGTGGCATGAGCCTAAACTGTCGACCAATTTCAAAAAAAAAAAGGAAAAAATTCAAAAAGAAAATACTCCTTTGTGGCACAAGCCTAATCTGCAAACCAAAATCCAAGACAGGAAAACGTCAAACTCGTGCAACGTAAAAGAGTCGAGACAGGAAAATGTCAAAATCGTGCAATGTAAAAGAGTCGAGACAAGAAAAACATCAAACTTGTGCAATGTAAAAGAGCTGAGATAGGAAAAGTCTAGCCTCGTATGACGTAAAAGGTCAAGTGTACTCAGAAAGCGTCTAGCGCCATATGACGTAAAAGGTTGGGTGTATTCAGAAAATGTTTAGCCCTATATGATATTAAAGGTCCGGTGTATTCAATTCAACGTATAGCCCCGTATGACGTAAAAGGTAGAGTGTATTCCGCCTAGCCTCGTATGATGTAAACGGGTGTATTCTGTTTAGGCCCGTACGACGTAAAAGGTCGGGTGTATCTAGTTTAACATCAAACTTGTATGACATAAAAGAGCCGAGATAGGTAACGTCAGCCCCATGTGATGTAAAATGGTCGGGTGTATTTCGTCTAGCCCCGTATGATGTAAAAGGGTCGAGTGTATTCCGTCTAGCCCCGAATGACGTAAAAGGATCAGGTGTATGGTCCATCGCTGCATGACGCTAAACTGCTTAGAGGGCTCTATGGTTGTAGGAGTTAAAATTGCTAACCAACCTTGTTTTTCGAAATATCTTTATGTTTTTAAAAGATTTTCACTCTATGTCTTGTGTTTTCAAAAACTTTAATTTCATTGTTAAAATAGTGACCTGTCCAAGCTCTGGGTTCTATTTTAAAATTCCCCCTTGTTTTCAAAATTTCTAAAAAAAAGACTTTAAAAAATGAAGGAGCTTGGACACCCGTATATGATTACCATGTTGTCGCAATTACCGCATTGCCACGATTACTGCGTTGCTACCTCGTCTCTCTCTTTGGAATCAGTCGGACAAGTTTCTTCCTACAGAAAGCCTTTTCCTATAGAAGGCATTAAGAAACCCTAAGGAAATCAAAGAAGATCTCAGGGTTAAAGAATTTCAAGTTGTGAAACCCGTGAAGTTAAGTGGCTTGACCAGAAAATCCAACTCGAGGTTTAAGCTTGTATAACTCATCGACATCTCATGCCGAAAACCCTTGGATGAAAATGCTCTAGGTAGGTGAGCTCGGTGAGCGTAATGACTTGGGGGGATTAGTTTCTGTGCTCTCTGACCACATGATGTCAGGAAAAAATTTAAAATGTCTACATTATCTTTGACATTCACCTGCCCCTCGAAGGACAGGGAACACCAAAGTGCCTACTTCTTTGCCACTCACTTGTCCCTCGAAGGACATGTAGTGCCCAAGAGGGGCAACTGTAGATACCCCCATTTTAAATCTGCCAAATTATGTGTTTTTCTGAACTATTAGGGTCGCATTATCCTAGTAAACCCAAATCTATAGCCCACACAACCAACCCTATGGCCAAGAACCATTTTGCCTACCCAGTACCCTGCAGACACCTTGTTTTCATCCAGAGTCCTACAATCGCTCTGTTTTATCAAAAATATCATTAAAAATAGTAAAAGACTCCTTTTGGACCCAAAATTTCTCTGAGACCTTCAAAAGAGACTGAGGAAAACACCTGAAGTGGTAAAATTTAGTTTGGACCACTTTGGTTTGGGCGACACTAAGCAGTCGCTCAGCCTAGACTAGGCGACATGAGTGGTGCCGCCCAACTGACTAGGGCGACACCACTGGTGTCGCTCAGCCCTGTTCCCACCCTAATTAGAAATTTATTTTTCGCGTCGATTTCTTTCCTTTTTGTGTAGTTTTTACCATGTTTGTTTGGGCGACATGCCTACGTGTCGCCCGAGCAACACCACTGGTGTCGTCCAAACCCATATCCCCAAAATGGTACCTTTGATTAGAAGATCTGTTGGTTATGTAAAGATGCCCTTCTCAATAGATCCTTGGCCCTTATAAACAGTGTTTTTCATGGCCATTGAGGAGGAGGAGAGGAATACTGAAACCCTAGCCCCTTTGCTCAGAAAAAGTTAAGCCTAAAACCCTAACCTAAAAACCCTAACCCAAAGCTTGAGAAACCTTAAGTCATGAAAGGATAGGGCCAAACACCCTGACCATCTTCAGTCATCTCTAGGGCACAACAACCCTTTAAAATCTGAGATCTTCTGGTCAGCTTTTGAATCAGAGAGGTAAAGAGGATTCCGGATCTGATATGGGCGCCCCTCGAAGGCTCAGGGGTCTCAAGCCATTCTGCCTGGTTTAGTATTGTTCTCTTACCCCTTCTTTCTTCTTCTTCTTACTATTTTGATTTCATTTTGATTAATTTTTGTTAGTTTGCTACTTTGAACTCATGTTTTAATGTTTTGGATCATGCTGGCTCTGCCACAGATCTGAGAGCGAATTTGCATGTTTTTTGGTAGATCTGGCCTCATATCTGAATTTGATTTGTCCCACTTTCTCTACCACATTATTTTTATAAGTTTAAGGTGTCAAACTCTAAGAGATCTTTGTCGGAAGATCTGTCTGATTTTCATCGTAAACACCTCTTAAGCTTTCACTTTTCCCTCTCTCTATACGATGAATTTAGCGCAATGGAACAAACATCTCAAAGGAACTCTCTATCATCCTCTAAAATTTCTCTATTCTCTCCCACTATACAACGAACTCTCTCTATCATCCTCTTAAGTTTCTCCCTTCTCTCACTCTATATGATGAATTTGGATAATTGGAACATGTTATTTTCCTTTTACTTTGTTTGAATTTGGTGTTTTTTTTCTTTCAATGATGATAAACTATAATTTCGCTCTTTCTCTCTCCATTCTCTCTTTTCTTCTTCTCACGGTCATAACTCTTGCGCTTTGTTTTCTCTTTCCCGCTTCCCAACCCATATTTCTCTCTCCCTCTTCCCAACACCATATTTGTTCCCTCTTTTCTTTCCTGAAATCTCTCCCCCAAAGTCAAATATCTCTTTCCTTAAATCTCTCCCCTCATATTTATCATTCTCCTATTCTCTCTTGCTCTCGCTCCCTCTCTTTCTCACTTAATAGATATGGAAGTTGAAGATTATATTTTAAAAGAAGATTAAATTTACATGGGACATGATTAGGAGATGTGCCAAAAATTTGGAAGGTGACAAAATAATTATGACTCACTCTCTTTCTCTCTTTGGCTCATGATAGAACTGATGCGTGGGTAAAGGAGAGCATTGAGAGAAAGAGATTGATAAATGGAAAGATAGAATTTTAGAATGCGCCTATTTGGGAAACATGATATTACTTAGAGGGCATGAGAGAATGAAATCAAAAGTTCCTAAATTGGTGCGTGGATTGAGAAGTAGAGTGTTGAGAGAAAGAGAGAGAGCATTGATAGAAAGAGAGAGATCATTGATAGAAAGAGAGAAAGATAGAATTTTAGAATAAGCTGTTCGTGGTATAAGACCCAGAGGCCCAATTAATAACTTTAAAATTTTTCCATTCTATTAAAACATAAGGCTTTAAATACATGAAGGAAATACAAAACCATAATACATAAATTCCAGCCTTCAAACTTGGTTTATACCTACCTTAATAAATAAAATTTTAATTCTAATAGGTCCCTTACATATCCCTTTCTCAAATCTCTACAACATATTACAAGACTTATGCTCAAATTTATCATTCTATAAAAATTACATAATGATCTCTTCTTCAATCTTCGTCCTTGTCATATGCCATATTAGCTTATACACATCATATATCTGATCATAATAATACAACGAGATCTCAATCCACATAAATAATAAAATGTAACATGAAGCTCATACTACAAGATTATAAGAGCAGTTTCAATATTCACATAATATACTCAATTCTATCATTCATTAGTTACCCAATAACAGTAAATATATCAAATTAACATGCAAACAATCATGGAGGATTCCATGGTTCGAACCCCTTATGCCCGACCCACAATCGGGGCTTTTGAGGGCTTAATTTTATCTCAAAGATGAGTGCACAAGTGGTTTATGTATCTCTAGGGTGCCTATCAAGTTTGAGAAGCCTATACACCTTTAAAAACACTTCATATGGTACATAATCAACAATAAATTCAACCCACAACATTTTGCAAAAAGAATGAGAGAGATCCGATTAAAATCAAGCAAGATAGAGCATAACTATGTAGCAGTCCATCAGACAACAATAACACTGTAGCAATAAGCATAAAATTGGGTGACCTCTGAAGAAGTGTTAGATGGCCTCAAATTTCATGATATGGTATTTTCAGATACCCTAAGGACACCTGTAAATTTTCGTCGTGTTTTGACTAGTTTTGATATGTTCAAGTCGAAACTTGGTTTTCAAATCCAATTCCTGTCATGCTGAAAATGGACCCCATAAATATAGCCCTATTTTTTGGGTTTCAAAACAACATCAGACTACCTCCATTGGATCCGAAATGTCAAAAAGCCCTTATGTATCAAATTTTGGCTCAATCGAACCCTCCAAGACCATTATGAGCCTAATCTACCATAAAAGGGTGAGTTTTACACTATTGCAGTGTCGCCTCAGTGAACCAGTTCCTATAAATGGAAACTGTGCTTTCTCATTTCAAGATAATTTTCAAATGCTCATAACTTGCTCATTTTGAGTCCAAATAAGCTCAAATTCAGACAGAAGATAGATCTCGATGATCGTTTGACATATGGCATGCATCATGGTGTGACCCGAAGTGAGAGAATTTCTAGAGAGAAGATGGGATCGGAACATGAAAATTTATATTTATAAAGAAGAACATCCAATTCTTTGAGAGGCTATAGCTCAAGATCCCGATGTCGGATCGTCACATCTATGAGTTTGTTGTGACCGTGTTTCGAAGAGCTGTATTTTGATATAGGTTTTTGTGAATGATCGGAGGCCGGATGACATGAATTTTATGGTAAAAAATGGCATACTTTTATAGTCTCCAGAATCCCACATTTCGGCGACTTCCCAAAATTAGAACATACTCAAACAGAGACCAAATTTGATGAAATTTATTGCAAAATGATCGTGATAGTATCCTCTTCAATATGTGATCAATATGAAGGTTTAAAATATCATAGATCATCTCGGATTGGTGATCGAAGAATCACAAAGTTTATGGACATAGCCGGATTTTGGGTTCTTCCTTAAAAATCCATTTCAAGACGATCAATGGGTATCAAAATGTGCGCAATCGTTCAAGCATTGATTCTACGACTATTGATCACCCGAATTACCATCGTAAGCGTATGAAAAAAGCTCTTAAGCTCTACTAATGGCAAGAGGCCCCTCATGGAGCGATGGTTTTGTCATTTGTTGAAACATGCCTAGGGGTATTTTGGTCATTTAGTTCAAAAACAAGATTAGTCTTTTAATTCATAAAATGTGTATTTTTTGAAAATTTTGGGTGTTTTTGAGCATTCCACCCTTGTTTTGTGGTTGCTCTATACAAGGAACCCAAGTCATTTGTAATAGAGACTTTTAGACATTTGAACATTTGGAGTGAAATTCTTGAATTCTTAATTCTTGCTTGTTCTTTTACTTATGCTTTCAAGTTCAAGACTCAAGATAAGAGGATAAAGAAACATTTCCTAGAGAGAGAAAATACCCCTAGAATCCTACACTCCCTAAAACCCCAAAGTTCCAACTCTCTTAGCACTCCCAACTCTCAATCCCATACTCCCTAGAAATCCTAACTTCCATATACCTTAGAACCCCAAGCTTCCAATCCTACTCCAATAACCCTACACCCTACCTTTGTTAGCATACACCCTACCGTACACCACACACCATAGTGCACCATACCTTAACCCAACCCATCTAAACCGGGTTCCTAGACCGCTAGACCCTAGTCTTGACCCACCAAGTCAAAAACTCTCTATCTCATGTGCATACAAAGGGACCGACAAAGGTTTACCTAGGCCCAATCTCATTCTAGGTCCACTCTCTCCTCTCTCTTCGCTCTCCGTTCTCTGTTTCTCTCTCTTCTTTATCCCTTTCTCTCTCTTCTTCTTTCTTCTATCCCTTCTTTCTCTATTTCTCTCTCTTCCTTCTTTCCTTCTTTCTTTCTCACTCTCCTTGCTCGATGCAGGGTGGGTCCGAGCCCTCCCCTCCCTCCTCTCTCTCTCTCTCTCTCTCTCTCTCTGTCGTCCAGACCTAGACCCGCACTTAGGGTGGGCCCAACACTCCCTTCCCTCTCTTCTCTCCTCTCTCCCTTACTCCCTCTCTCCCTCTCACTTAGGACACTGACCCGCGTCATAGGCGGGTCTGCCCCTCTCCCACTCTCTTCCTCTCTTCTTGCACCCTCATCTCTCTCACCCCTATTCGCCCAATCCACCCTACTCACCCTATACGTGCTATTCACCTTACTCTTCCTACTCAGCTTATAGCTCTATCCGCTCTATCTTCCCTACTCGTCCTATCCACCCTATCCGCCCTACTCTCCCTATTCTCCTTATCCACCCTACTCGTCCAGTCCACCGTATTCGCCCTACTCACCTTATAAGCCCTACTCACCCTATCCACGTTACCCGCCCTACTCACCCTATTCGGCCTACTCACCTTATTCGGCCTATCTTCCCTTCACGCCCTATCCGCCCTACTCATCTTATCCGCCCTATACGTTAATCTACCTCTCTCTTACCTATAAACTCTATCTGCACCTCTTTCACCTATAAACTCTATCCACCCCTTGTGAGTCTAGACCCGCTCCACAAGCGGGTCCATCATTCCTTGGGCCCCATTCTTCTCATTTTCTCTCACTTTAAATGCTTACTTCTCTCTCTAAATCATATCTTAACTTTTAATTCACTTTACTTTATTTTTACTTCGTAATTCTTTTAGCTCTCATTTTTCTTGTTGCTTCCTTTACTTCTTGAGCACTCGACTAAGGGTCGTCCTGAGATAGTGCCCTAGGGTTCTAACTCTCATATTGCTACTCTAACCATCAGCTTGTACAGTGAAGTCAGGTCATACGAGACACTGATTCTTTTACACTTAGTCACTCTAGTTGGGGTCATCCTGAGTTATCTTTCATTAGAGCTCTGACCCTTTCACTACTCTAACCACCAAGTCACATAGTATTTGGGTTGTGAGAGACTTTCATCTCTTTCTCTCACTTGATCACTTTTAGGGGGATCTTTAGTTTAGTCACATAGTTATATGCTCGGTTCTGTAACTCCACTTTTAGGGGTATCACTTTTAGGGGTATCCCTTTTAGGGGTATCAATTTTTGGGGTATCACATAGTTATATGCTCAGTCCTGGAACTCCACTTTTAGGGGTATCAAGGCTTCGTGACAGGTACTTTTCGTCGTCTTTGGTAATACCTCTTAGGAGAGGTTACGCTGGGAGGTTGCCTGATTTTCTTTTGGTCGGCTTTTCACTTATTTTCTCTTCATTCACTTCTTCTTTTCTCTTCTAAATTAAGTGGTTAGGTTCCTCAATTTCACCCACCGGATCTAGATGATCTGGTGGCACATATCTTGGGTTTCAAGAAGAATCTTGGACTTGAGCCTGCTCTCTTGGGAACCTTGCTAAGGAATAAGGGAAGGTATACAATTTGATGAGAGAGGAATTTAATGTGAGGCGGGACACACCTCACCTGGATCCGTGACTCACTCGGGCTAACTCGCGTGGGTGCTCTCTTAGATCATGACTAAAAGCCCCTCAGTCCTTCAACTGGTTTGAAATCGCCTCCTTTGACTTGCACTCTCCTGTTTCTGTGATAACACACACATGGTTAATTTACAAGACAAGTAGGCTAAGGGACCCCACCTTGTCTTTGAGCGAATGCACACAGCTGTGCGCATTCAAAAGAGAGAGGGAAGAGATGATGATATGAAAGTTGGGGTAAAGAAAAGGGAAGAGAAGAACGAGGCATTTGACCGGGTGGCTAGCCTGACACATTGGCTAGACTGTCATGATAATTGACCTGATGTGATAGCAAGATGGGCAATATAACTCAACTGGCACGACGACAATACTACTCGATGACAGAATCAACACCAACCAGCCTGACACAATGGCTTACCTGACGTGGCAGCAAGACAGGCACGGTAACCCAGGCCGGCACGACGGCAATACTTCTCAACAATAAGACTACCATGGCAGTGCTAGACTTAGCCTCCCTTGGTCCAATAAGAGGGGAACAGAGAAGGAGGAAAGAGAAGAGAAAAGAAACAGAGATAAGAGAGAAAAAAGAAAGAGAGAGAAAAGAAAAAAGAAGAAGAGAGAGAAAGATGAGAGATTAAAAAGAGAGAAGAAGAAGAGAATAAAAGAGAGGAGAAGAGAGGAGAAGAAGAAGGGAAGAGAAGAGAAGAAAGGAGAGAGGAAAGAAGAAAAGAAGGAAGGAGAAGATCATAAATGTAGAAAAACAAAGAGGAAAAAAGGATGAAAGAGAAAGGAGAGTGAAGGAGAGAGAGGGAAGGTAGAGAAAAGAGAAGAAAGAAGAAAGAGAAGGGAAGAAGAGAGTTGAAGGAAGATAGAGAAAGAAGGAACAAAGAGAAGAAACATGGATGGCGATGGGCTTTCACCGTCCATGACTGAAGAGAGAGAAGAGAAAGAAGCATGGACGACAGTGAGCTTCCACCATCCATGACTGAGGAAAGAGAAAAAAGAAAGAAACATGGACAGTGATAGGCTTCCACCATCCATGACTGAGGAGAGAGAGAAAAAAAGAAACATGGACTGCAATAGGCATCTACCGTCCATGAGTAAGGAGAGAGAAGAAGAAAGAAACATGGACGGCAATAGGCTTCCGCCATTCATGACTGAGAATAGAGAAAAAGAAGGAAACATGGACGGTGATGGGCTTCCGCCATCCATGACTGAGGAGAGAGAAAAAGAAAGAAACATGGACGGTGATAGGCTTCAGCCGTCCATGATTGGTAAAGGGGGAGTGAGAGAGAAAACATGCGGCGATGGAGTTTTGATGTCCATGACAGAGGAGAGAGAAAAGAGAAGAAATCATGAACGACAATGAGATCTCATCGCTCATAATTGAGGAGAGAGAAGAAGAAAGGAGAACATGAACGACGATGAGGTTTTTCCATCCATGATAGAGAAAAGAGAGAGAAAGAATACATGGATGGCGATAGGGTTCTGCTGTCCATGACAAGAAAGGAAGGGGGAAAGGGAACATGGACGATAATGGGGTTCCGCAGTCCATGACAGAAGGAAAGAGATAAGAGAGAGAAAGCATAAGACATGCGCGGTGATAAGCATCGTTGTGCATGATAAGGAGACAAGGAAATTTGGACAAAGACCCAGCTCGCCACTCGGGTTAAAGCCTGACTCACTATGTATGTTCCAAGAGGTGGAGGACATCATGCCCCGCGATACGTTCCACCGTGTATGAATAGAGAAGAGAGAGAAAGAGAGGAACAAGGAGAAAGAAAGAAGAGGGATTAAGAAAGAGAGGCAAAAGAAAGGAAGGAAAGAAGAGAGAGAAGGAAAGTGAAGAAAGAAGATCAGGAAAGAGAGGAAAGATTAGGAAGGAAAGGGGGATGATTAAAGAAAGAACAGACAAGAAGAAGAAGGGGATGAATGACACACATGGTCATGGCCCGCAGAGAGACAGGGAAGGAGAAGAGGAGAGAAACTGAGGGAGGAGAGAGAAAGAGAGATAAAGATAAGAGGAGAGAGATGAGATATAGATGAGAGGAGAGGAGAGAGAAAGAGAGATGATAAGAGAGAGAAGAGAGGAGGAGAGAGAAGAAAGAAGAGAGGAGGAGAGAGAAAGAGAGGAGGAGAGAGAAGAGAGGAGGAGAGAGAAACTTACCTTTATCGAGGGGTATCAAAGTTTTTCTTCTCTCTCCTCTCTCTCTAAGATGTGCCACAATCTCAATACTAAAACTCTCAAAATTTATTCATGAAATTGAAGACTGAGGGAAGCCCTTTATCATTAGGTTTAGCACATATTTATAGAATTGGGCCCGAAACATGGGTGGATGCTCAAAATCTACCTTAATTGATGATAATTACAATTTATTTGAATCAAAGAAAATATAAATATTGGGGTAAAATGGTGTTCTTACCCTTGCCCAATAATACACAAAAATTCAAAACAGTCCCTGCTGCTGCCCTAGAACATGCGTGATCTCCCATTGATGATTCGAGATTGCTCCGGCACCTGTTTAGCACAAGGATGATTGATTTCTCGTTGGGCTTGGTATAATGATCGATTTGGTACCAACTTCTATCCATGGAATGCATTTTTAGGCCACGATCATAGGACTCGAATTTTGGATGAATCTTGAAAACTTTCGATCGATAGTGTACTCATTTGTTGATGTATTTATTTGATTTCTTTACTGAATTGTACTGATCATGCCATCACGATCGTGTTGCAACAAACATAGCTTGATTTCGTGCCCGAACGAAGATTTTGCCCTCTTGGGTTTTTGGCTGAAATTAGAATTCTAGAGGTCGGAATTTACAGCACAAATAAGATTACATAATTAATATATTTAAATAATTTCATAGAACTAATAGATAAATAAAATACTATAAGAATTTTTCGAAACTTTGTCGGCTATGTGTGTGATATCCGACAGTTCATCATGTGCGAGGTTTGACCCAAATATAGCCTCATACCTTATGTACATGACAAAACTGGTTTCGCATCGATCTGGTACGTGAGCGTCATGATGCGGCCGTTCAAGTGGGTCATGCTACTGCTGATTTTCTGCAAGTGTCTTCACGAATCGTGAACTTCTCGCTAGTTTTTCTTCCTGCTCGGGCATCATCACAGGGCATACCACATATCAAAACACTTGTTTTGATGAGATGAACACACTAAAAAGGGTTTGGGAGTGATCCGAATCAAAATGATTGATATATAAGTCTCTGAAGTTGCTGCTCGTGACTAAACAAACCAGTCTCCTTTAATGGAGATTGATGCAGGGCGGCTGCACGAGAATAGTGTGCAGCCTACCCCTTTTTAATGTTTCACCCTTAACGTTGTCTTGGGGCATCTGTTTAAGATGAAACATGACCCCTGGGGGTTTTCTACCGTACTGGATCTAAGGGTGGTGGTCCCATAACTGTTTGATACACCAAAAATAAGGTTCTAATTATGGGGTCTGTTTTATGGTGCTAAAGGCGGATTTTACCGAAATTGTTTCTTTCGTAGGTGGCCTTTTTTAAGTCCTTAGGAAGATTCTAACCCGTTTTGAGGCAATTTTGAGACTGTAAAAAATTACATTATATGTCAAGGCCTTATTGACCGGCTTCTCTTTTATTCCGCATCGGGGACCCAACATGCTGAAATCTTTATTCAAACAGTAAGTTCTCATTCACTCATTCTTATTTTATTCTTTCTTCCCTCTCTTTATTATTTATTTAACTACTTTACCCCTAAAATTAGAACCATTAATTCATAAATCCCATCAAAGAGGAGTATACTATATTTGGTTTTCATTAGCAGTTTTCAAGTGAGAGTCCATGTGAGATATCGAGTTTAAAAAAGGTGCCCGAAATCAAACCGAGCTACTGGACAGCTGGAGGGCTTTCGTTCATTAATCTAAGAGGGAAATAACCTGGGCTTATCCCATGAACTCAAACCACAGTGAGGTAGGTTCTCGAGTCCATAACTTCATCGCTTTAAAATCCTACCATAGTTGAACATACCTATCCGTATGTGATGCAAGAGCCAGACATGTGCTCATGAAGGCTAATGGTGGTTTGAGAGGGGGTCAATCGAACCCGGGGCCCTAAGGGAGCCCGAGCACGGTAGATCCAGTCCCAACCAACTGACAACTCCATCGAGGATAGGCCACCCTTTTGTTGGTTCGTCCACTCTCAAACCGGTATCTCATCTCACTCTTCTTAAAAAATGGAATGGAGTCTAATTACTCCTCTCTCATCCAAATTGGGGATTTCATTATTCCCACATTTGTGAATGTAACGACGGAAGTAAGATTCTTCAATCTACTACTCCCATGTTTCTTTTGAGTGGTCTCTCTAACCGTACCATTTGATCTTAGGCTCAGGTACATACTCCCTCTCTACTTGCATTAAAGGCAAGTCCATTGATGTCAATTGCATGAGCAGTTCTAAAACCGCTGCCCTTCATGTTCACACTGCTACTGATGGACTCTCCACCAGTCATAGGCTCGAGAGTGGTTCTAAGACCATTCCCTTTTCTCTCGCAACTGGTTCTTCTAAGACCATTGCTTCAGTGGGTAACCACAAGGGCAACCTGTCTCTACTCCACATGAGCACTACTCATACTAGTATATTGCCCCACACACATCATGCTAGCCGATCCCTCGCCAGACCATCTAATTCGAATGGCTCCAAAGCCATCCATTACACACTTACATATGTCATGGCAAATGGCTCAGCCATCACTGTGATGAATCGGGGCAGGTAAAAGCTACCTCCAACCACCTCACTTGCTTTGGGTCTCTTGGGACCCAGACTAAAAGTGGTTCTCAAGCCACTCATACTGCATTGCATAATATTCACCCAGCTCGGGGCAGTCCAAATATTGCACATAGGAAAGCACACGACTTACAACTCGGTGAAAGGTCACAAATAAATATGCGCATGCATGAGAACCAAAGTGGTCCTATGACCGTTGCAACTGCAAAGGTTAACATCCCAAATGCCAGACCACTTACTTCACCACAGGTTGGCTCTCAAGCCACTTTGAACACCTCTATGGATCGTTCACACACATGTAGGTCCAATGTTGTCCACTTGTTGTCACTGGTTCAGGATGCTACTCTTAGGGAAAACCTTTGAGTGCCAAGGCTGAAGGTGCTTTCTCGAAGGATGAGTAGGCAGGAGCAGCGTTGACTCATGAGGAGGCATAAGTAGAGGGCGAGGGGACATATGTGATGGCGACACGTGTGCATCCCCTTGAAGAAGGATCACGGGTGACCTGGGGGTCAGCCAGGGCTCGAGCTAGTGATTTGGCCTTTGGAGGTCGAGAACTACGAGCAAGTGTCGATTAGGGAGCAGGTAAAGGCTTGCCCCTTACAGGGTGCACTTGTGTGTGTTAAGTAGGAAGAGGAGGAGGTCGTCTCCTGTGTACTCGGGTTGGCGTAATGACGACATTGCTCCAAGCAGTGAGATGCATGTGATCAGCATGGGCAAGACCTGGCCTTAAAAGGATGATTCTGGGTGCTAACTCGAGGTTGCACAAGGATTGCCGCAAGGTGTGGCTCGAGTGGGTGACTCAGAGCCTTGTAGTATGTGTGAGGGGTGGAGACCGTAGGGCTTTCGCCTCGATGTGTTGAGCCTCTAGGGATAGAGACTGATGGTGTAGGAATATGGGGGGTAGTCATGTGGTGATCCACAGAAGCAATAAAAACTTGCTTGCCTTTTACAGAAATGGACTGGGCAGCCTTCTGGCATACCTCAAGAATATGACCGGCAAGTGACTTGCTAGTGGCTACGTACATGTTGTGTGTGGCACCAAAAGTGCTGTCGATGCAAGGTGCCTTGGTGGAGTTTCCACCAGAGCGAGGAGATGGGGAGTGAGGGACCTTTAAGTCCCGCCTCACACAGATCCAGGTTAAGACCTGGGAGCTAGATAAGAGGTCTTTGCTCAAAAGGATGGTTGGGAATGAAGTTGGAGGAACTTGTTCTCTAGGGACACTCTCGAATGCGAGGATAAGAAAATCCTCGATTTAGATGGATGGGTTACAGAACCTGCAAGCCATGAAATGTGAAGGGCTAATGAAAGCAGATAATAAAACAAGAAACTAGCCAAACAAGAACGATCAGACTAAGGGGTAGTATGTCCCCAATGGAGTCTCCAAGCTAATTAGGTGCCTGGATCTCGCCCTCCAGATCTTTGAGGATCGGGCAGCACGCATCTCGAGTTATAGGGGGGACCTCAGACTTTTGTGATCACTCTCTCAGGAACCTTGTTTCTAAAACGAGGGCAAGTATTACCAACCGGTGATGAATATAAGGTGGGTCAGAATTTACTCGGGCTGGCTCGTGTGGGCACCCACTTAGATCATGAAGAAAGCCCCCGTGTAAAAATTGGTTCGAAATTTCCTCCCTTGGCTTGTATTCGCTTGTTTTCTGCAATCACACACATATGGCAAATATTATAACACAGGTGGGTCGATAGACCTCACTCTTTTCCTCTTTGGTGAATGTACACAAGCATGTGCATTCAAAAGAAGAAGAGAAGAATAAGAGAAGAAGGATGGGGGAAAGAAGAATTTGATCAAGCGGGGAGATCAACACAGTGACTAAGCTGGTGAATAGTTAGCCTGACGTGGTAGTAAAATAGGCTCGATAACTCAGATCGGCTCATAAGATTACTACTTGACGTCAACACCGATACTGACTAGTTAGACATGATGGTTAGTCTGTCATGGCATTAAAGTGAGCACAGTAATTTTGGCACAACAACATTACGTCTAGATGACAGGACTATCATAAGAGGCTAATCTCAACCCTTCTTGATCTAAAGAAAGGATAACAAAAATTTAAATCATAAAGAGAGAGTAAAAAGTAAGAGAATAAGAAAGAGAAGAGAATAGAAAGAGAGGAAGAGAAAGAAAGAAGGAGAAGAGTGTGAGAGAAGAGAGAATGAATGAGAAGAATTTGAGAGACACAATCGGCGCTAGGCATCACTAGTTGGGTTCGAAGATGAAGAGAAGGAAAGGGACAGTCGGCGATAGGCATCGTCGGTTGAGTTAGAAGAAGAAGAGAGAGACAGACATAGTCAACGCTAGGCTTCATCGATTGCTTTTAAGAAAAGAGGAGAGAGAAGCATAGTTAGTGCTGGGCATCGTCGATTGGGTTCAAAAAATAAGAGAGAGATGAATACAGTCGGTGCTACGCTTCATTGACTGTGTTTAAGAAAAGAGGAGAGAGAAGAGAGAAAAGATGCAGTCGACGCTAGGCTTCATTGACTGTATTAGATAGAGAAGAGAGATATATAGATAAGAAGAAGATAGAGAAGATGCGGGCAGAACAGAGAGAAAGAGAGATAGAGATGGAAAGAAGAGAGAGATAGAGACGAGCAGAAGAGAGTTAGAGAGATAGAGATGAGAAGAAGAGAGAGAAAGAGAAGGATAAGGATGAGAAGAAGAGAGAGATAAAAACAAGGAGAAGAGAGAGAAAGAGAGAGATGAGAAGGAGAGAGAAAGAGAGTAGGAGAGAGAAAGAGGGAAGGAGAGAGAAAGAGAGAAGGAGAGAGAAAAAGGGGAGGAGAGAGAAAGTTACCTTCTCGAGTGATACTAGTCCTTTTCTTCTCTCTCCTCTCTCTCTCTCCAAGATGTACCCACAAACTCAAGCAAAAATTGAAGTATTTATTCAATATTGAAGAATGAACCCAAGGGGTGCTTTACAATGAAGCCTTGCATGTTTATATAGAATTGGGCTAAAACATGGGTGTACACTAAAATACTACCTAAAATTAAAGATAATTACAATTTTATTGAATTAAAAGAAATTCTAAAGATGGGTGCAAAATGACTATTTTGCCCCTGCATAACAATGTGTCGAATTTAAAAACAGTTCTTGCTGCTGCCCGAGAACTTGCGTGATCTTCTACAGCTGACCCAAGGTTATTCAGATGCCCTTTTGATCGAAATATTATTATTATCTTGTATGGCTTAGCATGACGATCGTTTTGACACCAACTTCGAGCTATGAATCATGTTTTTGAGCCATGATCATGAGACTTGAATTTTGGATGAATCTTGAAAACTTTGGATAGATTGTGTTCTCGTTCCTCAATGTTTTTTTTAGTTTCTTTGCTGAATTGCACTGAGTATGCCGTCACGATCATGTTGCAACAAATGCAGCTTGATTTCGTGTCCGAATGAAGATTTTGTCGCCTTGCGTTTTTTACCAGAATCTTAAAATTCGACAGTCGAAATTTACAGAAACTTCTATGACTTCGTGTGTGAAATCCAATCTTTCATCGTACATGAGGTTGAGACCATAGATAGCCACAGATGTCATGCACATAATGCAATTGGTTGCATGCTGATCGGGTATGTGAGCTTCATGATTTGGCCGCTTGAGTGAGGGGTGCTGCTGCTGAATTTTCTGTAACTTTCTTCATGGATCAACAACTTCTTTCTAGTTTTTCTCCCTACTCAGGCATCATTACGGGACATACCATCTATCGAATCGCTCGATTTGATGACATGAACTAGCTCACCCAATTTGGGAGCGATTCGACTTAGAACAAGTGAGATATATGCCCCGAAAGTGACTGCTCGTGATTGTGAAAACAACCAAATTTAATGGTGTTTTGGTGCGGGGTGGCCACATGGGAATAGTGTGCAGCCCACCCCTTTTCAGTGTTTTACCCATAACTTTATCCTGGAGTGCCCAATTAAGCTGAAACTTGATCCATAAGGGTTTTCGACTATGTCGGATCCAATGGTGGTGGTCCCACAACTGTTTGATGCACCAAAAATACAGCTATAGTTATGGGGTCCATTTCGGGGTGGTAGAGGCCAATTTTTCCGAAATTGTTTCTTTTCGTTCATTGCCATAAACATGTCTGATCGCAATAAAACTTCGTAGGTGGTCTTTTGAAGTGTTTATGAAGATCTTGATCAATTATGGAGCAATTTTGGGACTGTCGAACATGCACTTATTATGTAGGCTTTATTGATTTGCTTTCTTCTTTATTTCACATCAAGAACCAAGGTGTTGAAAATACATTCAAACAGTGCCAGGTGGCACAAGCATGCTCCAGCCCATAATGAAGATGTCTCTCATGCTTGCTCCCTCTCTCTCCTCATGCATGCCTACTGATATGCCATTTGTCATTACATGCTTCCATCTCATGGTGATGGCTCCCATGCTTGCCCTTCTCTCTCTCCTCATACATGACCTCTTGAATGCCTTGTGCCAATAGCATGCTACTACACCCAAGCTTACTTATACCCCCTTCTCACACATCCTTTTAGTTTGCTCTCTTTCTACTCACTACACTCTCTCACCCACGTTCTACCCCTCGTTCCTTAAGACTTTGAGCTTTGAGATCTTAAACAGCCTTTGGCCCATCCTTTCGAGTTGGGCATTTGAAGTGAAATCTGTGTAGAGCACTTTGGAGTTTCGTTTAGTGCTATAAGTGGATCTAGTTTTCATATTTTTATGCTTTATATTGATGCATGTTTGCGTAGCTTATCAAAATATGTGATTTAAGTATGAGTATGGGTGCGAAAATGGGTGCGAGTGCATGTTACTAAAATTCTGCTAGAGTGTGCCAGAATTGTGACTCCAGTTTGAGAAATTGTTTGAGTATTCTATATATCTCCTTAGACCATGAAATTTTGTGAAAGCATAGCTTATTGAGTTTATTTTATCATGGAAAATACCTCATGTTAATACCCCTTTTTGTTTAAAAGTTATTCACCATTTTCTGAAACATGTCAGATTTGTGAAATAAAATTCCATGAATTTTAAGTGTTCTTATGTCGAATTGTTCACTAACCAAAACATATCAAAATGAGTGAAAATCACTTTTAAATGAAACATACATGAGTATATTCTAAAAATGGTGTTGGAAACTACAACTGAATTCCTTGTGATTTGAAAGTTAAGCTCATTTTCCTCTAAGTATGTCATCCTGGATTTTCTGCTTTGAAAAAAGGAATTTTGTTCAAGAACATCAAATATTTTGGCAAACTTCAACCCAAAATTTGGGGTTACCCCCTTCACCAAATTTGTGTTTTCATGAGCATAGTATGTTATAAAAGTGGTCTCAGGTCCAAATGATAATTTTATCTCTTGATATGCCTTTATAAGTGAACTGTTTTCATTGCGAAAACTAAGAAAAATAATCAAAAGATGTCTTTTGAGCTAATGAGCCTGATGTTATGTAGTATGCTTTGGGCATATTGTTGTTATGTAGTATACTTTGCGGCGTTGTTTCATGCTGATTAGGTTCCTCGATCTCTTCCTACAGATCTAGATGATCTGGTGGCACGTCTCGGGTTTCTGGTGGACCCAAGATTTGAGATCACTCTCGTGGAACCTTGCTCGAGGGCAAGGGCAAGTATACTAACCAATGACAAAGGAATTCTAGGTGGGTTCGGGACTTACTCGGGCTGGCTCCCATGGGCACCCTCTTAGATGACAAAGAAAGCCCCCCAGCTGCTTGAGCTGTTTCGAAATCGCCTCCCTTGACGTGTAATTCTCTTGTTTTTCTGCACAACACTTCTATGGTTAATTTGTAAGACAAGTGGATTGAAGGGACCCACCCTTGTCTTAAGGCGATGCACGTTCACATGAGAAGGCAATGAAGATGAAAGATAGAAAGGAGAAGAGAGATTGACAGAGAGGCGAGACTAGCATGACAACCTGAAGCCAGCGATTCGGAGTGGTAGCAAGACGAGCATGATTCACAGGACCAGCACAGCGGCAATACTAATCGAAATTGAGGTCGATGCGTCAGTGACAGGCTAGATCTACCCTCAGTCACGTGAGAAGAGAAAGAGGGGAAGAGGAAAGAACAAGACAACAAAGAGAACGGGAGATTCAGACATCAGTAGGCATCGCGGTGGGCAATTCAAGGAGACAGCACATCCCTTGTGGACGGCTCCAGCTCCTGTGGAGGCACATGGCGATAGATTCTCCCAGGTCGTACGACAATAGACGTGGGACACAAGGAGAACAACGACGAGCATCGGGCACACGGAGGAGGCTAGCGAATAGCGATAGGTGTTGCCAAAAACCCCTAGCAAGCGGTGATAGGCATCGCCATCTACACTAGACACGTGACAGGGAGAGACCCCTGTGGGTGGTAACAAACCTTACCGTTTAGGATATTCACTTAGACGTCAAAGTTATGTTTGTGGGCAGTGATGGGCAGCGTCATCTACAGACCTCACTTGACGGAAGAAACAGACAAGTAGAAGGGGAAGGAGACTCACACATGACACTGCCATCGCCATGCACACCCTGTGAGATCGAGGGAGAGGCATGCACGACACTGCCACTGCCGTGCACGGCCTTTGCAAGAAACTCAGACGACGAAGAGGGTGAAGAGAGGGGAGAAGAGAGAAGAAGAAAAGAAAAAGAGAAAAGAGAAAAGAGAAAAGAAAGAAGGTTTACCTCAACCCCAAGGGTACCAGTCAAAAGTTTCTCTCTCTCAGTCTCTCTCTCAAGTGTGACACCACAATGGTAAGAAAGAGAAACTTGTATCAAGTGAAAACTCTCTCTTGTGTGTGTGTATGTATCTGTCCTCTCTTCCTTTTCTACGTAAAATGATGGTATGTACATATAAACGTGCGCCCCAAACATGGGTGGATGATCAAAAGTATCTTTATTTGTTGTAAATTAAGATTAAATTGAATTAAAAGAATTTAGAAAATAGGGTGTAAAATGACAGATTTGTCGCTTCCTAACAAGTTGTGGAATTTCAGAACAGTCCCTGTGTTTCTTTAGGACTTGCGTGATCTTGCATGGCTGATCCAGGGTCGTTCTGATGCTCAGTTGATCGTAAGATAGCTGTTTTCTTCTAGGGCTTAACATGAATATTGATTTGATACCAACTTCGAGCGATGGATCGTGTTTTTGGTGCACAATCATGCGACTTGAATTATGAGTAGATCTTGAAACTTTGAATAGATAGTGTGTTCATTACTTGATTTGTTTTATGTTTTCATCGTTGAATCACACTGAGCATACCGCTACGATCATGGGATACCAAACACAGCTCGATTCCATGACAGAACGTAGATTTTGCAAGTTTGGAATTTTGGTTGGAATCAAGGATTCCAACGACTAAATTTGCAGTCTGATTGTCGGCTTCGTGTGCAAAATCCAACTGTTCATCATGTACGGGGTTCGGGTCAGAGGTGGCCGAGACCCTATGCCCGCAATGAAACAGGTCTCGTGTCGATCCAACTCGTGAGCAATGTGATTTGGCCACTCGAGCGAGGCACAACGCTGCTAAATTTCCTGCACTTTCTTCACATATTAGCAACTTCTCTCAAGCTTTTCTTCACACTCGGGTATCGTCATGGGGCGTGCCGCATATCGAATCGCTCGTTTTGATTAAACGAACATGTTCACCAAATTTGAGTACGATCTGATATGGTATTTTCTATATATGAGCATCAAAAGTCACTGGTCATGACTGTCCCTTCAATGTTGTAGTGTTGCAGGATGGCCACACGGGATTAGCGTGCTGCTCCCTCTGTTTCAATCTTTCAACTACAACTTCTTCTTTGAATGTCCATCTGAGCTAAAATTTGACCCTTGGGGGTTTTCATCCATGCTGGATCCAATGGAGATGGTCCCCTTAGCAATTTGACAAACTAAAAATGTAACTCTAGTTATAGGGGTCCGTTTCAGGGTGCTAGAGGCCGATTATACAGAAACTGTTTCTCAATGTGCACTGCCTTAGACATGTTGAAATGTGACAAAACTTGGTAGGAGACTTTTGAGAGACCTCATGAAGATCTTGACCAATTTTTGGGGCTGTTCTGATACTATCAAATTTCCACTACTTGCTAGGCCTTTATTGAGCAGGGCCCCCATGTTGATGAAAAATACCTTCCAACTTCATGCCCCACCGACTGTTGTGCTTTGAAAGAATTGAGAAGTGCAATCATTCAAGAAGTTTGAGGGATCTAGTCAAAGTCCTCACCCTAAAGGGACTATCCGCGGTTCTGAAGCATGAGGCCTTTGTCAGGACCTCGTACACAACCAGGCCTTTTTGGAAGGCTAAATGCTACAAACCTTCGATCGGTGTTGTTTTTTGCTACACTAGGTTTGCTTTTGATGCTCAAGGTATCACCTGTAAGTCCCGTCTAGTGGGGTCCAGTCGGGGGCTTCTGACCCAACTCAAAGGTCTAGTCCCATGTAGGCTAAGGGTTTGGTGAAGACTACCCTGAAGCCTATGGAAGGTTAGACCCTGGCTTCATCAGTTCCTTGCCTTCGCGATGGTTCTTAGCATTTCTAGAGGGATCTTTTGGTCATCATCCTCACGCTCAAGGACTCTTGTTTTTGTTGAACTGGGGAGATCTTATGCGGCTCTCACTCCCTGATGAGCCATGAAACTGAGGAGATCTTATGAGGCTCTCACTCCCTAATGAGCCATGAAACTGGGAGATCATATAAGGCTCTCACTCCCAGATAAGCCCTGAAATCGGGGAGATCTTATGCGACTCTCACTCCCTGATGAGCCATTGAAATTGGAGTGTCAGCTGAGGCATGGAAGTGTATCAACCTACCTTTGGTCCCAGCGCCCTTTCATGGGTTTTCACTTGGAAAGGGGAAGTGGCACTATGAAGACGGTTTTCGCCAACTTCTGTTATTTCTAGGCTTTTTTACCCATGACCTTGTGGTCATGTCCACCCTTTTTATCCATTTTTGCCCACGGTGCCCTTTCGAGGTTTTCACAGTGCCTAGGTTTCCTTTTCCACGGAACTCTCTTACTCATAGTTTCATGACCATGCCCGTCCATCATTTTTACACATGACATTCCCTTTTCCAGGTGTACACCATGCCCTTTTTTTAAAAAAATTCATTTTTGGGGTCGTGCCTTTGAGACTTATGTGAAGCCTTTTAACATCTTATGGCTGAGATGTGTGTTGTAGTTTAGGATCATACAGCTAGACCGTTGTGGTATTGAATTACAGTCCGTAGAGGCCATAGAGTGAGGTTGGTGATGACTTTGACCCACTTGGGAAGATGACATGAAGTTGCCTGATAAGAGTTTGCAGTATATGAATGTTGGGTGAACAATGGTGACCCACGAGCTAATGGAGAATATGGGTGCTGAGATGGCTTGCAGTTTGGTGAGCATGGGTAAGACTTACTTGGGGAAGATGAAAGATGGTGAAGGTGGCCTATGCGCACGAATAGGCCGGCTAGGGAAGACGTGCGTGGCGATGTACGTAGATGGTGTGTGCACGTATGTAAACTCACTTGGGAGACAATGGAAATGATGTAGGTGGCCTGTGCACATTAATGGGCCAGCTAGGGAAGACGTGCGTGGAGATGCACGTAAAGGGTGTGTGCGCCTAGGTAGGTTCATTGAGGAGAAGAAGGAGAGGGTACGTGCAAACCAACGGGTCGGTTAGGGAAGGCGTACGTGAAGATGCACGTGAAAGGGGTGTGCACCTAGACAGGGCATGTTTTAAGGTCGTGCCTCCTAGACCTGAGAAAAGAAGTTTACGGTCATATAGTTTTGACCGTGGCTATGTAGTTTCGGGTCATGCAACTAGACCACCACTATAATTTATGGCCATATAGTTTGGACTGTGGCTATGCAGTTTAGGGTCATGCAACATGGACCGAGTACGAGTCACCATGTCAGTAGGGCTGCATGGGGGGTAGATATGTGGATAGCAATCTGACTCCTTGCAGATAAAGATAATTAAGGCTATACACATATGAAGAGGTGTAGATGAAGGTGGTGACCCTACAAGGAGTAGTAAACAGGAGAGGCTTCACTAGGGATTAGGTGGGCCAGTGTGACTCCACAGGGACAATGAACATCGGTGTACATGGAACTCTAACAGGCGGGAGCACAGATGTACCCCACTGTGGGTTGAAGGGATAAGAATGGCCTTAACTCTCTAAGAATGATGGGGTGAGTACGACCCTTGCATACATTTAACTTCGCTGGGGGTCTAGTTGGAGTCATGCGTATGAACCATTTGTCACACTGCGCATTGCAGTTTTAGGGTCTTATAGCTCGAACCATGGCTATGTAGTTTAAGGTCATACAGTTAGGACCATGCAGTTTGTGGTCATGCACCTAGACCTCCACTACAGTTTAGGGTCGTATAGTTTGGACCATGGTGCTAAGCCTTTTAACTTCATGCGACCTGGACGTGCACTATGGTTTAAGGTCACACACCTGGACCATGGTCGTAAGTTTAAAGTCATGTGACAAGGAATTTTTCGTTTAAGGTTGTGCGACTAGACCTTCGCTATAGTTTAAGGTCATATAGTTCAAACCGTGGTCGTGCAGTTTTGAGTTGTGAGACAAGGACTATGTTGCACAGTTTAAGGTCATGCAGCACGGACTGTGGTGATGTAGTTTAACATCATGCAGCATGGATCGTGGTCGTATAGATTTGAGTCATGAGACAAGGACTATGGTTGTGTAGTTTAAGGTCATACAATGTGGACCGTGGTCATACAGTTTTAAGTCGTGAGACAAGGACTATGGCTTTACAGTTTAAGGTCATGTAGCACGGACCGTGGCGGTACAGTTTAAGATCATGCAGCGTAGACCGTGACGCAATGAGGGAAGCGACTCCATGGGGAATAGAGTCATTACTAGAGACTGAGCTCGTTAAGGAACAAGATTGTGGTATAGGGAATGAACTTCCTGAGGATGTGGGACGCTGGACTAAAGGGGAGTGCCAAGGCATGTGCACGTCACTAAGTGTGGAGTGTCCCATTCATCAGTAAGCTTAGTTGATGCGTTAAGTCCCTTGGTGAAGCACGCGGGATTAGCCCTTGACGTTATGTGCGGCGGTGATCTGTGGACGAGATGCACGGTAATGACACATAGGCGAGACACGCGGCGATAGTCTATGGTTGAGGAGCTTGGTAAAAGTCTTGATGAGGCGGATGATGATGATGTTTCGGGTCTCAAGCTTGGCCCGCCCTAGCTTGGTCTTATCACCATCAAGAGCTGGGGACTAACGTGTCATTCTGAGTTCGTCAGAAGCAGTCTTCGGTACTACGGGGTACAAAAAGGGGATAAACCCCACTTTACTATTTTATAGAAGGGTAAAACAGTAGATATTTTAGATAGCGAGAGAGAGCCAAAACTTTCTGACGAGGATTTTTTTGGTGAGCACTTTGTTGAAAGGTATTTTTCATCAACATGGGGTAGACCTAGCAAGTAATTGAAATTTTGATAGTCTTCGAACAACCCCAAAACTGGGTAGGATCTTCATGAGGTCTCTCAGAAGTCTCCTGCCATGCTTTGTCACATTCCAACATGTCTAAGGTAATCCCGAGTGAGAAACAGTTCTGGCAGAATTGGCCCTTAGCACCCTCAAATGGACAACTAGATCTATATTTTCAACATATCAAATTACTTTGAGACCACCACCATTGGATCCAACGTGGTTGAAAACCCCCAGGGGTCAAGTTTCAGCCCAAACGAAGACTCCAGGAAGAAGTTAGAGGTGAAAGAGTGAAATAGGAGCAGCCGCACACTATTCTCGAGCGGCCACCCTGCAACACTACACCATTAAAGGGACAATTACAACTAGTTACTTTCAATGCTTATATCTCTACCATCCCATGTCAGATCATGCTCAAATTTTAAGAGCATGTTCATCTAGTCAAGTCGAACGATTCGATAAGTGGCACGCCCCGTGACGATATGCGAGCGCGAAGAAAAGCTTGAGAGAAGTTACTGATCCATAAAGAAAGTAAAGGAAATTCAGCAGCGTCGTGCCTCGCTCGAGCGGCCAAATCACACCGCTAGCAAGCTCGATCGACGCGAGACCAATTCCATTACTGGCGTAACGTCTCGGGCCATCTCTGACCCGATCCATGTAATGATGAATGGTCGGATTCTGCACACAAAGCTGACGAACAGACTGCAAATTTCGTTGTCAGAATCCTTGATTCTTGCCAAAATTCCAGACTTACAAAATCTTTGTTCGGGCACAGAATCGAGCTGCGTTTGGTGCCTCGTGATCGTAGCGGTATGCTCAGTGTGATTAAGTGAAGAAAACACAAAAAACATCAAGGATTGAACACATTATCGATCCAAAATTTCAAGATCTATTCAAATTTCAAGTCACATGATCGTGCGCCAAAAACGCGATCCATGCTCAAAGTTGGTATCAAATCGATCGTCATGCTAAGCCCTACAAGAAAACAATCATCTTACGATCAATCGGGCATCCGAACGACCCTGGATCAGCCATGCATGAACTCGCAAGTCCTAGGGCGACATTGAGACTATTCTAGAATTCCACAACTTGGTAGGAAGGGGCAAATCTACCATTTTGCACCCTATTTTCTAAATTCTTTTAATTCAATCTAATCTTAATTTGAAGGAATTAGGGTTATTTTTTATCATCCACCCATGTTTGGGGCACACTTTTAGATATACGTACCATCATTGTATGTAAAAAAAAAAAGAAGAGGCAGACACATACACACACAAGAGAGAGTTTTCACTTAATACAAGTTTCTCTTTCTTATGATTATGGTGTTATTCTCGAGAGAGATGGTAAGGTGAGAGAAACATTCCACCGGTACCCCTAGGGTTGAGGTAAATCTTCTCTCTCTTCATTTTCTTTTCTTCTTCTCTCTTTCTTCTCCCCTTTCTTCTCCCTCTTTGTCGTCTTAGTCTTCGCGGAGGTCATGCACAGTAGTGGTAGTGTCGTGCATGCCTCTACCTTTGTCCCACAGGCCGTGCATGCCGATAGTAGCACTATGCACGAGTATTCTTCCCCACATTCTCATTTGTCTCTTTCTCTCAATGTAGTCTGTAGACGGCACTGCCCATCGCTGTCCACAGACATAGCTTTAGCATCTCGGTGAAGTACCTAGACGGCAAAGTGTGTTGCCACCTGCAAGAGTCTTCCTCTGTTGTGCATCTAACGTAGATGGCGATACCTCTCGCAGCCCGCTAGCGGCCCTGGCAACACCCATTTCTGTCTGCTAGCTTCCTCTGTGCGTTCGGTGCCTATAGCCATTCTCCTTGTGTTTCGACTTAAGAGAAACCATCACCGTGCACCTTGTTAGGAGATAGCGTCATCCACAAATGATGTGTCGCCTCCTCACATTGTAAAATGTGATGCTTATTGACGTCTAGACTTGCACCCTCTTTGCCACCTCACCCTCTTCTCTTCACCCCTTTCTCTTCTCACATGGCTGAGAGTAGGCTTAGATTAGCACCACCATGCCGACCTCAATTTCGAGTAATATTTCCACCATGTTGGTCCAGTGAACCATGTCGGTCTTACTATCACTCCGAGTCGGCAACTTCTGGCCGTCATGCTATCTGTCAAGTTCTCTTCTCCTTTCGATCTTTAGTCTAACCTTGCACTTCATCGCCTTCTCCCATGAATGTGCATTACCCTAAGACAATGGTGGGTCCCTTCGACCCACTTGTCTTACAATTAAGCATAGAAGTGTTGTGCAGAAAAACAAGAGAATTACACGTCAAGGGAGGCGATTTCGAACCAGCTCAAGCAGCTGGGGGGCTTTCTTTATGATCTATGAGGGTGCCCACGGGAGCCAGCCCGAGTAAGTCTCGAACCCACCGAGAATTCCTCTCTCATTAGTTAGTATACCTTCCCTTTCCCTCGAGCAAGGTTCCAAGAGAGTGATCTCAAACCTTGGGTCTACAAGGGTTATAGGTTATGGGAGGTGTTTTCGAACTTGCTCAAGCAACTGGGGGGCTTTCTTCGTGATCTAAGAGGGCGCCCACATGAGTCAGCCCAAGTAAGTCTTGAACCCACTTAAAATTCCTCTCTCATAGGTTGGTATACCTGCCCTTGCCCTGGAGCAAGGTGTTGAGAGAGCGACCTCAAATCTTAGGTCCACCAGAGACCCGAGACATGTGCCACCAGATCATCTAAATCCAGAGGATGAGATCGAGGCACCTAACCCGCTTGGCGATAACACTGGGGACTTACTACCCCTTAGTCAGTTCGCTCTTGTTTGACCAATTTCCTTCTTTACTTTCTACACCGATTTTTATGGCACTTGGGTTGTTCAACCTATTCATCGGAGTTAGGGACTTCCTTATCCCTGCACTCATAGCTGTCCCAAGGAAGCAAATGGCTCAAGCCTCCTTCCTTACTCTCCTTCTGAGTTGAGACTCATGGTTCGGCTCCCATGTTCTCACCTGGGTTGGTGCGAGAGGGGATTTAAAGGTCCCTGCCTCCCCGCTTTTTCGCCCTAGTGGACTGTCCACCAAGGGCCCTTGCATGTGCAGCACTTCTGCTGCCGCATACCCTAGACAGTCATACGTCTACGGTACACCAGAAGGCTGCCCCATCCATCCTTATGAAAGGCAAGCAAATTGTCGTCGCTCCTGAGGTACGCTGGAAAGCAAACCCCTGTGCTCCTTCACTACTCCGAGCCTCCACACCTAGAGATCGGTACATAGAGGCGAAGGTCCTGAGGTCTTCACCCCTCGCACACACTCAAAGGCTCGTGGTCTATCCACTCGAGCCACACCTCGGGGCCCTTATGTTTCCTTGAGCTCGCATCCAGGACTAGGCCTTCTCGGGCCAAACCCTACATGCGCCATACATTCGCTTTCCACAGCTCAGGGCAGTGCTAGCTCTATGGCACCTCAAGCACAGGAGGGTCAACCACTCTGTCTTCCCTCTTGGCACAAAGAGTTTCACCTTATGAGAGACAAGCTACCCGCCTCATCCCTCACAAACACGAGCTCGTGGGTCCCGACCTCCTCAAGTCGATCCCATTGACCGGGCTGACGCTTAGGTTGGACGACTAACTCTAAAGGTGCACACGCACCATCTTCGTAGGTCCCTTCGAGATCGAGACTCAAGCGGAGTCACGAGCTGACCCCTCTTTCCTTTGCTGCTCTCCCAATGCCAAGCAAGTACCTCGAGTCTTGGTACTCAAAGGTCTTCCCTAAGGGTACAATCTTGAGCCAGCTCTGGGTCATCCGAACACCCTGGCCTCACAAAGGAATTCAGGGCAACGGCTTGATGTCAGACAGAGGCCTCTAGCCTCCAAAACAAGAGCCTTACCTGTGCTCCATCCTTGGGCCCCACTCCCTGCTCCAGCTCATAGACATGGCCCTCGGCTGTTCAAAGAAAACAGGGACAGTCCAGGTCTCATGCTCAGTTCTGGACTGAAGTTCACATCCGCCTCAGAATCAGGCAGAAGAGAGGCGTACAGATCCTGACCAGGGATGCCTCCAAGGCAGTTGAAGTCACCCCCTGAGGACCTCCTGCCTTGTAATCCTTTTTTCCCTCTTCAAACTCTAGATCCTGAGCAAGTCCAGGATTATTGTTCGGTGATCACCACCTAGAAGCCACGGTCCTAAGAACGTCAAGAACTGGTCCTCATAAGATCGGCATACAAAGCTCGAGTCCAGTCTGGGCATGGTGAGCCCCTCCAGACTGACTTTCTGTGCATGACTCGCCAGCCTCGGCAGTTCGCTACATCACCTGACTCTAACCTCCCAGAAGAAATGGTCAGTGTCATGGTGATCAATGCCCTGAACAATGCTCAGGAGGAGCAGATGAACAAGTTTGAGGAAATTATGCAAGCCATCCTAAGAAAGATGGAGCGCCTAGAGGCCTCCAGGGCCCCTTCTACACCTGACTCCCCGACCAGTGAGGACACAGCTACTAAGCAGACTCCCCAGCCAGTTTCCCAAGACAGCTCCTCTTCTTGCAGGGTCTCCCAAACCGACATAGATGCTATGGTGGCCCATAGCCTCAAGAGCAAGGTCTCAGGCATGCAGGAAACACCACTCCACCAAAATCCATATCCTTCGTATATTGACCAGGTGTCGTTTCCCCACGAACTACCAAAAAGGGAAACTCCCCCTGTTCATTGGTACCACATCTCCTCACCAGCATACGGCCCAGTTCTAAGTGGCCTGCCAGCAGACGGCAACTAATGGGCGTCTTCTCCTCTGCTAGTTCATCGAAACTTTCGAACGACTAGGCTTTCAGTGGTATGCATGGTTGCTGCCGAACTCGTTGAACACTTGGCAAGAAATGGAGCAAGTGTTCTACCAACGCTTTTACGAAGTCCAAAGGAATGTGGAGACCATCGAGCTCCTCACCTTGATGGAAGACCCTGGTGAGCCGATTGACAAATTCATCACCTGATGGGGAGAGTTGGCAACCTTTCACGCCACTCCCATAATTGAGAAGGAAGCAGTCTAGACTTGCATACGGAACATGCCTCATGAGATCACCCTACATGTCAAGTCATCTAATCCACCCTTCATGTCAGAGCGCATCTCTAAGGCAGTTCGTATTGAGGGATTGTTTAAGCACTGTGGCATCCCTTGACAACAGCCCTCCTCTCTCTCCAGCAGTCGGGGCAACCAAAAGGCAGTGATCAATGCTACCGACCCCTTGACTGACACCAAAGGCTTGGCTCCTCATACTCATGATCTCTCTAAGAAACAGATTCCTCAGGCCGGGGGTAAGCATTAGTCCTACAATGCGGTCACGCCTCCTAAAAATAGTAAGAAAAATGACTACTGGACCCAACACCAGAAAAAGATTTACCCCTTTGACAAGGAGTGGAGCCCTGCACTGCTCCAACTACTATTAGCACAAAACCAGAGGTCACCACTGTAGAACTGCCGGGGCAGGAGAATAATGAGAAGTATTGTTTCTATCACAAGAGAGTGCCCCACCCCACTCACGATAGCTATAAGCGCAACGAAGCTATCGAAGCCCTTATCAACAAGGGTCAAATAAAGCTCGAAGAGTTGAAAAAGGCATTTGTGGTAGCTAAGGCATCTTACATAGTCACGATCTAAGAGGACGACGAGGCACTCGCTCTCCTTCATGCATGTTTCTCTATAATGCTCAAAGAAGGGATCGCCTCCCCAAAGCCCACAAGACAGCTCAAGTTCCTGCAGCTTGGGATCGAGAACCTTTAGTGCACATACCATCAGATACGAGGCCACAAAGTTAGCGAATGCACTGGTTTCCATAAACTCTTGGCATAAAAGATGCACCAGTGCTAGGAAGTTAAAGGCGACCCAGTAGGACACCCTCAGGTCCCTCTCCCGCCTGCTCAAGAAGACTTCCCGAAACAATCCTAGGGAAGTGCCTAGCAAGACCCTCTCCAAGCCCTCTTTGAAGCAATGCTCCACCAGGGTCTCGACACTCATAGGTCTACCAAATAGTCTAAGCAACTTGCCCGGGGCACTGAAAAACTCTGTTTCCCCTTTCACTAAGTGTGGCGCCATGATCTTAATGAGTGCACTGGTTTTGAAGCCATAGTTGTGGAGAAATTCAAGCAAGGTTGCATCTACTATGCGATTCTTTCGGAACACGTCCAAGCCCTCGCTCCTATTCAAGGAGAGGCCATGTTGCCAGCCCCTCATAAGTATGCATTGGGCTCCTCAGGGCATTCAACCTCGTGGCCCTGGGAATTCTACCATGGGTGAAGTATGCTCAAGTCCTTGAGATGCGAGGTAGTCCGTCAGGCTACCGCTGTTGGAAGGTATTTTTCTTCAACATGAGGCCCCCACTCAATAAAGGCCTAGCAAGTTCTGGAAACTTTGACAGTATCAAAATAGCCTCAGAATTGGCAAAAATCTTCATGAGGTCTCTCAAAAGTTTAGTACCAAGTTACATCGCATTCTGACGTTTCTAAGGCAGTGCAGATTGAGAAATAGTTCTGGTAGAATCGGCCTCTAGCACCCTGAAATAGACCTCTATAACTAGAGCTACATGTTTAGCATCTAAAATTTCCATGGGAACACTACCCTTGGATCTGTCATGGTTGAAAACCCCCAGGGGTCAAGTTATATCCCAAACAGACACTCCAAGATGAAGTTATAGGTGAAAGAGTGAAACAGGAGGAGCCGCAAGCTATTCACGTGCGGCCACCCGACAACAATACACCATTAAAGGGACAGTCACTGCCAGTGAATTTTGATGCTCATATCTCGGCTGTCCCTCTTCTGATGGTGCTCAAATTTGGTGAGCATGTTCGTCTAGTCAAGACGAGCGATTCGATATGTGACAAGCCCCGTGACGATAGCCAAGCACAAAGAAAAGCTAGAGAGAAGTTGCTGATCCATAAAGAAAGTGCAAGAAATTCAGCAGCATTGTGCCTTGCTCATGAGCATAGCGAGCTCCAGCAGCCAAATCACTTCGCTCAAGGGCCTGATCGACGCGAGACCAATCCCACTACAGGCGTAAGTTCTCGGGCCATCTTTGACCCGAACTCTGTATATGATGAATGATCGGATTATGCACACGAAGCCAAAGAACAGACTTCAAATTCCTTCGCCAGAATCCTTGATTCCGGCCAAAATTCCAAACTTGCAAAATCTTCGTTCAGCCACGGAATTGTGCAACGTTTGGTGCCCCATGATCATAGTGGCATGCTTAGTGTGATTCAGAGAAAAAAACACAGGAAAATTTCTAGGAATTCAGCAAACACACTATCGAGTCGAAGTTTCAAGATCTACTCAAAATTCAAGTCACATGATCGTGCGCCAAAAATATGATCCATGGCTCGAAGTTGGTATCAAATTGATTGCCATGTCAAGCTCTACAAGAAAACAATCATCTTATGATCAACTGGGCATCACAATGACCCAAAATCAACCATGCAAGAACACGCAGGTCCTAGGGCAACACAGGGACTGTTATGGAATTTCACAACTTGTTAGGAAGGGGCAAATCTATCATTTTGCACCTTATTTTTTAATTTCTTTTAAATCAATTTAGTCTTAATTTTCAGCAATTTGGGTTACTTTTGATCATCGACCCATGTTTGGGGCACACTTTTATATATACGTACCACCATTGTATGCAGAAAATAGGAGAGAAGGGAAACACGTAAACACACAAGAGTGAGTTTTCACTTAATACAAGTTTCTCTTTCTTACCATTGTGGTGTTATGCTTGAGAGAGAGTGTGAGGTGAGAGAAACCATGACGCTAAGCCTTTTAACGTCATACAGCTAGGATGTATACTATAATTTAGAGTCATATAGTTTGGACTGTGTAGTTTAAGGTCGTGCAGCTAGACCTCTGTTATAGTTTAAGGTCATATAGTTTGGACCATGCAATTTAGGGTCATTCACCTAGATCAAGGTTGTGCAGTTTAAGGTCATGCAGCACGGACCATAGCCATGAAATTTTAAGGTCATGCAGCGCGGACCATAGCCATGCCATGCAGTTAAAGGTCATGTAGCGAAGACCATGGTCATGCAGCGAGGACCATAGCCATGCAGTTGAAGGTCATGCAGCGCAGACCATAGCCATGCAGTTTAAGGTCATGCAACATGGACCATAGCCATGAAGTTTAAGGTCATGTAACACGGACCATAACCACAAAGTTTAAGGTCATGCAACACGGACCATAGCCACATAGGTTAAGGTCATTGAGCGCAGACCATGGAGTGGGTCACCATGTAGGTGAAGCTCCATGGGGAATAAGTCTGTAGATGGAAATCTGACTCCCTGGGGATAAAATGGTTAAAGCCAGTAAAGGGTTTCACATGGGAAGTCCGACTTCATTGGGGATAGGATAACTACGTGTGAGGCAGACTCACTAGTGGTTGCAGTGGTAAATGACCCTAACTCTACTAGGGATATTGCAGTATGAGTATGACTCCTACTAGGGCTGAGATGGTATAACATGGCTATGACTCCCACTGGGGATGAGGAGTGATAACCTGGTTGGAATGACCTAGCTACAACTCCACTAGGATTGATAGGTCACAGTCAAGGTATAACTTCACTAGGGATAACAATAGTAAGATACGTACAGCTTGAGCATGAAGAGTGTGGCCAAGGATTGTTTAGAACATAGTCGGCACTGAGAACGACCAACATTGCTTCTTGAACACTCAGCCGGTGCTGAACCTTTTGAAAACGCAGTCGGCACTGAGAACAACCAACCACTATCTCTTGAATACCCGAACGACGCTGAGGTTTAAAAATGTAGGCGGCGTTAAGGGTGGTCGTGCTAGCTCTTAAACACGGGCCGACACTGGGGTTACTGAAAACACGGTCGGCACTAGGGTTATTGAAAACACAGCCGACGCTGGGTAGTTTCGATAACATAGTTGGCACTGATTGTGGGTTAGTGTTCGGGCCTTGATCCGAGCTCTACCCGGTCTAGCCTATTGGCATTTGGCCTTCTTGGATGTAGCTCGCATTCCCAATTTGCGAGGGGCATTTTTTAAAATCATCGGCTATAAAAGGGGGTAAACCCCATTTTCACTATTTTTTACCGAAGGGTAAAAATACTTGGGGTGAAAACTTGGTTTTAATTGTGAGAAGGAGCTTCTACTAACTTAGAGTACTCCGGCAAGGGTTAGCGGGAGCTTGCCATCCAGCAAGGGAGGTGTTGATCGAGCAAGGAGACCCCTACGCGATATGAGGCAGGATCAGTTGAAGTTGCAGGAGTTTCACAACCAACACTTAGGGTTTTTCGGAGAAACAGGAAACTCCAGCCATGGTTTTGAGGATTCCAGCGAAGGGAAGAAGGGGTGAAAGTGACAGTAGTGGGCTGCTCAGGGCTTTCCACTGATCTTGGTGATTTTTTTGGTGAGCATAGGTGGTTTCCCAGCGACTTGGGGAAGGGTCGTAGAGGGTTTCCGGATGTGAAGGGGAGTTTTCCAGATATGTAGGGAAACGGGTCGTCGCTAAAGCTGGACTGTTGAGGGAAAGAGAACGATTGCCAATCCGCATGTGTGAAGACTGGTGCCAGGGCAGGACGTGGCAGTTGTCAGGTGGCGTGACAGAGTTCGAGGTGACGCCTACAAAATCTGTAGGACATGTGGGAGATTTGAACCTGACCAGCAATTATCTTTTGAGAACATAGTCGGCGTTGCATTAGGATACAAGGTTGGCACTAAGCATTGAGTGCATAGCCGATGCTGGACCTCTTGGAGATACTGAAGGCATTGGACCCTTGGAGATACAGCTGACGCTAAGTGTCCTTAAACTTAGCTGGCACTAGGCTTCCTTAATTTCATCCGGCGTTAGGGTCCTTAAGATACAGCCAGCAATATGCCTCTGAAAACGCAATCTGCACCAACTGAGGATACACAGCCAGCGCTGGTCCTTTGGAGACATAGCTGGTGCTAAGATTCCATAAATGCAACCGGCACTGGTCCTCTGAAGATGTAGCCGATGCTTGACAGGTGATTTAGTAATTTTCATTCGGCTGCAAATCCTTGAATCTCTTTTCATAATGGCTTAGTCTCCTTCCCTAATTCTTGACGTAAAGAGACTTCCAAGTGGAGGAGAGGTCGGTACCCATTAATTTATCGGTGAGGATTTAGTAAGGGGCGAGCCTATTTGGATTACAAAGCCAATATACAAACATAGTGGCCTCTCAATGTCACTTTAATCACTGACCCAGTTCGTGTTGAAGCTCGAGAGGATAATGACGGCAATGTCAGTATTCAAGAAGGGGTGGCACTCCTTTATTGTATGCACTTGAATATAGCTTCTAGGGAGAACTTACCCACTTTAGGAAAGCATATGGTGCAGAAAAAGGAAATAATATGGTCAGGAAAGCCCTTCAAATACAGGGGCAGCACCAATATTTAAAAGGATACTCTTCCTGGATTGCTAGGGTTTTGGTGTCGCAGAACAATATTCTTGAACGTGTTTCCCTGTTGGCAGCGGTTCAGTGCTTGGCCAACTACTATGGTCGATGTTCCAATACGGTCAAGGTACTGCTGGAGACATGGAGCCATGTTAGCAACACTTGGCTTCTTGGGCATAGGGAAGCAGGAATCTCTTTTCTAGATCTTCATTTTATTGGGGGTCTTCCGCTGATCGGGGCCATGTACGATGCATTTGTGCCTCAGAATTCAATCATTTTTTGTGGTGCTAGCTTGGGAGAAGAGGGGCCAGTTGCTAGTCTTAAAAATATTTTCAAGGTTTACCAATTGCTTCATGGTCGATTTAGCAAGTCGAGTAACCTTCACCAAATGGGTGAAATTCTTTTGTGGGTGTTTGAATGCATTTTTTAGCACCTTAGTCCCTGATGCGGAATAAATATGAAGCACGTCAATAAAGCCTACAAAATAAGTGGAAATTTTAACAATCTCAAAATTTCCCCAGACCTGGTTAAGATCTTCATGTACACTTCGAGAGACCACCTGCGAAGTTTCATCACGATCAGGCATGTCCAAGGTAGTGAACACAAAGAAACAATTTTGGCAAAATCAACCTCTAGCACCCTAAAATGGACCCTATATTTTGGGGCGTCAAACAGCTATGGGAACATCGCCATTGGATCTGGCACGGTCCAAAACCCTTATGATTCAAGTTTCGGCTTAATTGGGGGCTCTGAGACAAATTTATGGGAAAACACTCAAAAGGGGTAGGCCACACACTATTCCCGTGTGGCCACCTTACACCAACAAATCATTAAAAGTGGTTGTTTTTACCATCACAGGCAATCACTTTCGGGGCCTATATCTCACTTGTTTCAAGTCGGATCGTGCTCAAATTTGATAAGCATATTCGTCTCATCAAGATGAGAGATTAGATATGTCGTACACCCCATGATGATGCCCCGGCAAGGAGAAAACTAGAGAGAAGTTGTTGATCCGTGAAGAAAATTGTAGAAACTCCAGTGGCCAAATCACGACACTCGCATACGTGATCGCCACAAAACCAATTGCATTATGTGCGTAAGGCATGTGGCCATTTCTAGCCCAAACTTCATGTATAATGAACACTTGGATTTCATTCATCGAGGCATCGAAGTTGCTATAAATTTCGTCAGTTGGATTTCAACATTCTGGCCACAAAATCTTCATCTAGACACGTAATCAAGCTGTGCTTGTTGCAATGTGATCGTGACGGTAGGCTCAGTGTGATTCAACAAAGAGACCATGAAGAAACATCAGGGAACGAGCACACAATCGATCTGAAATTTTCAATATTCATTCAAAATTCAAGTCTCATGATCTTGGTTTAAAAACATGATTCATGGCATAAAGTTGGTATCAAATTGATCGCCATGCTGAGCCCCATAAGAAAAAAATTGTATTTCGGTCAAATGGCCATCAAAACAACCTCTGATCAGATCACACAAGTCCTCGGGCAGTAGCAGAGACTGTTCTGAAATTCCACTCATTGTTAGCCAGGGGCACAACAGTCCTTTTGCCCCCATTTTTTGAATTTATTTTAATTCAATTAAATCGTAATTATCATCAATTCTAAGTAGTTTTGGGCAAACACCCATGTTTTAGCCCAATTTTATATAAACAGGCAATACCTCATTGTAAAAAGAGGGCCAATTCATTTTTCTTGGATCAATCAATAATGTTATGAATTTTGTTTAAGCTCGTGGGTATGTCATGGAGAGAGAGATGAGAGTGAAAAAAGGGCCGGTACCATTCGATAAGGTAACTTTCTCTCTCCTCCCCTCTTTCTCTCCTCCTATCTTTCTCTCTCCTCCTCTCTTTCTCTCTCCTTCATTCTTTCTCTCATCTTTATTTATTTCTCTCTCTTATCTCTGTCTATCTTTCTCTCTCTTCTTGTCATCCTTATTTCTTTCTCTCTCTCTTCTCTTCTTCTGACACAATCGGGAAAGCCTAGCACTGACTGCATCTTCTCTCTCCTCTTCTTTTGACGCAGTCGACGAAGCTTAGCACCGACTGTGTCTTCCATCTCCTCTTCTTCTGACACAGTTGGTGAAGCCTAGCACTGACTGTATCTTCTCTCTCTTCTTTTGACACAATCGATGAAGCCTAGCATTGACTGCATCTTCTCTCTCTTCTTCTGACACAATTGGTGAAGCTTAGTGTGGACTATGTCTTTTCTCTCTTTAGTATAACAAAGTCAGTGAAGCCTAGCATAGACTGTGTCTTCTCTCTCTTCTATTTAACATAGTTGGTGAAGCCTAGCGTCGACTACATCTTCTCCCTCTTCTGTCTAACGCAGTCGGTGAAGCCTATCACCGCCTACATCTTCTCTCTCTTCTATCTAACATAATCGGTGAAGCCTAACGTCGACTTTGTCTTCTCTCTCGTCTGTCTATCACAGTCAGTGAAGCCTAGTGATGACTGCATCTTCTCTCTCTTCTGTCTAACACAGCCAAAAAAGTCTAGCACTGATTGTGTCTTCTCTCTCTTCTGTCTAACACAGTTGGTGAAGCCTAGCATCAATTGTGTCTTCTCTCTCTTTTCCTTCTAATACAGTCGGTGCAGCCTAGCGCTGACTGCATCATCTCTCTCTTCTCTATCCAATACAGTCAGTGAAACCTAGCACCGAATTCATCCTCTCTCTCTTCTCATGTCTAATATAGTTGGCAAAGCTTAGCACCGACTGCATCTTTTCTCTCTCTTCTCCTTCTAACCCAGCCGATAATGCCCAGCACCGATTACGTCTTCTCTCTCCGCACTTCTTAGGCATAATCGACGAAGCCTAGCACCGACTGTATCTATTTCTCTCCCCTTTCCAACCCAGCCGGCGATGCCTAGCATCGACTGTGTCTTTCACCCTCTTTTCTCCTTCCTTCTCTTTTTTGTCACACTCTTGTCCTTCTTTCTCTCTTCCTCCCTTTCTTTCTCTTCTCTTTTTTATTCTCTTGCTTCTTACTCTCTCTTTATGACTTTCATTCTTTTTATTATCCTTTCGTTTGATTAAGAAGGGTTGAGATTAGCCTCTTATGGTAGTCCTACTGTTTAGCCGTAATGTTGTTGTGCCAGAATTACTGTGCCTGCTTTATTGCCATGACAAACTAACCATTATGCCTAGCTAGTCAGTGTCAGTATTGACGTCAAGTAGTAATCATGTGAGCCGGTCTGAGTTACCGAGCTTGTTTTATTACTACGTCATGTCAATTATTCACCAGCTTAGTCACTGCGCTGATCTCCCCGCTTAGTCGAATTCTTCTCTCCCCCATCTTTCTTCTCTTATTCTTCTCTTCTGCTTTTGAATGCGCATGCTTGTCTAGGTTCACTAAAGAGGAAAAGGTTAGGTCTAACCCACCTGTCTTATAAACTTTTCCATATGTGTGTGATTGCAGAAAACAAGAGAATACATGCCAAGGAAGGCGATTCCAAACCAATTTTGTTACTAAGGGGACTTTCTTCATGATCTAAGAGGGCGCCCATGCGAGACAGCCCGAGTAAGTCTCGAGACCACCTTAAATTCCTCTCTCACTGGTTAGTAACACCTGCCCTCGTCTCAAACGAGGTTCCCGAGAGAGCGATCTCACAAAGTTCTGGGTCTCCCCGAGACGCGTTCTGCCTGATCCTCAAAACATCTGGAGGGTGAGATTGAGGCACCTAACCAGCTTCGTGACTCCACTGGGGAGAAACTACCTCTTAGTCAAATTGTTCTTGTTTGGCTAGTTTCTTCTTTTACTATCTGCTTTCATTATCTCTTCACACTTTATGTCTTGCGGGTTCTCTAACTCATTGATTCGAATTGGGGATTTTCTTATCCCCGCATTCGCGACTGTCCCCAGGGAACTAGTTTCTCCAACTTCATCCTGAACCATCCTTTTGAGCAAAGACCCCTTGTCTAACTCCCAGGTCTTAACCTAGACCGGTGTGAGGCGGGACTTAAAGGTCCCTCACTCCCCAACTCCTCACTCTGGTGGAACATCCACCATGACACCTTGCATAGGTGGTGCACACACCACCGCTAGCAACATACACCCAACCACTGGCAAGTCACTTGTCAGTAGTATTCCCAAGGTACGTCGAAAGGCTGCCCAGTCCCTTTCTGCAAATGATAAGAAAGTTGTCATTGCTTCTGTGGATAACTGCGAGGCTACCCCCAACATTCTTGCACCACCAATCTCTATCCCTAGAGGCTCAACACGTCTGGGCGGAAGCCCTACGGTCTCCACCCCTCCCACACACCACAAGGCTCATGGGTTACCCACTCGAGCCACACCTCGAGGCAGCTCTTGTGCTACCTCGAGTCAGCATTCAAGATCAGACCTTTTAAGGTTAGGTCGTGCGCACGCTGATCACATGCATCTCATTGCTTGGGGCAGCGCCGTTGTTACGCCAACCCGAGTACGCAGGAGACGATCTTCTCGTCCTCCTACTCTGCACATACATGCGCACCTTGTAAGGGGCAGGTATCCACCTATTCTCTTACAGACACTTGCTCGCAGTCTCCACCTCCTAAGGCCAGACCACTTGCTAGAGCTAGGGTCGACCCCCAGGTCAACTGTGATCCCTCTTCAAGGGGGGCACATACGTCACCATCACAGACGTCCCCTCACCCTCAACTCAGGCCTCATGAGTCAAACCTGCTCTTGCCTGCTCCTCCTTCTTCGAGCAAGCACCTTTAGCCTTGATACTCGAAGGTTTTCCCCAAGAGTACCATCCTAAACCAGCCTCGTCACTTTGGTCGTGTCTCTAGAGCCTACAAGAGAGCTCGGGGCAATGACCTAATGGAAGATCGCGTCCTTCATCCTCCTTGGCCCAAGATGACTCCAGTCCCTGGCCCTCATCCATTGTTGCACCTAAGAAAGACAGCTCTCTCTTGTGCAAGAAGAGCTGGAACCCAAATCGCAGTTTTGGCGTGAGGTCCATCAAGACCTCAAGGCTAAACGTGATAGAGGTATATGAATTATGACTAAAAAAATGACCAAGGCGGTCAGAGCAACCTGCTTTGAGGACCCTCTTCACCTGACCCTTTCTACCCTCGTTAGATGACGAAACCTGATGAAGAAGGCCATGAGCCCTGCACTGTGGTTAGTGTCATGGAAGATGACCCATTCATCTGTTAGCTATAGTCTTAAGACTGTCAAGAATCTGTCCTCAAGCGATAGGCATACAAGAGCCAGGTCCAGTCAGGGCAAGCTGGCCCCCTGATGACTGATTTACTATGCATGACTCGTCAAGTTTGCAAGCCCGCAGTTGCTACTAACACGGACCTCCATAGAGACCGTGATTGTGATGGTTGTAAGCGAGTCTGGTGACGCGCAGGAAGAGCATGAACAAATTTGAGGAGATGGTGCGCGCGATGATGGAAAACATTGATCGTATAGATGTCGTACACCAGTCAGTTAACCATGAGATCAATTCTCATCACTCTGATGGTACACCTCCAAGACAGCCCCCTCCCTCTTCCTCATAAGATAATTCACCCCCTCATCTTGTCTCTCAGGCAGACATTGATGCTATATGGTGACCCAAAGCCTAAAGAACAGACAAATTCTGGGGATACAGGGTGTAATTCCTTATCAAAGGCCTTACCGTTCATACATTGACCAGGTCCCGTTTCCCGTAGATTACAAGAAAGGGAAGTTCCCTTTATTGAACAGAACCACGTCCTCGAACCAGCATATTGTCCACTTGCAGGCAGCATATCTAGAAACAGCGGCTGACAGGAGACTTCTTCGTCAGTTCATTAAGACCCTTGATGGCCCAACTTTTCAAAGGTATCCTACGTGGGAGGAAATGGAGAAATTATTCTATCAGCCCTTCTATGATGTCGAGAGAGAGGCTCAAACCTTCAAACTTCTCACTTTACCTGAAGGCCCCGATGAGCCCGTGGACCAGTTCATATCAAGATGGAGAAATTAAGCTTCTCGCCATCCCAATCCTATGCCCGAGAAGGAAGTAGTCCAAACTTGCATGCGGAATATGCGAATCGAGATCATCCTAAATGTAGAGGCCTCTAATCCGACCTCCATGTCAGAATTAATCTCTAAATCAGTCTGCATAGAAAGTCTATCACGCCACCATGACGGGTCACGACAATCATCTGCTGGCTCAACCAACAACCAGAGTAATGCTAGCTCTCGGAACAACAGATGACTGCTACACACTGAAAGATATTATCAAGGCCATGATTCGTAAGGTTCAGATAAAGCTTGAAGACTTAAGTATGTCTTTCGGGGCAGTCGAGGCCTCCCATGTAGTAACCATCCAAGAGGAAGATGAAATGCCCAATATCCTTTATGTCTTCTTCATTATAATTCTTCACAAAGGCGTGATCACCCTGAAGCAGGCAAGGCAACCCCGTGGCCTTGCTAAGGAGACTGAAGATTGTTGGCGCCTGTATCACCAAATAAGGGGCCATTACCTTTGAGAATGCACAAGTTTCTATGATATATTCACAAAGAAAATGCGGGAATGTCAAGAATTTTACAACTTCCCAGTAAGTGGTCCCCAAGTCATTGCTCCATCATTGCAAGAGGATCTCCCAAAGCAAGACTTTCCTATTAATAACTCAAGACTCTACGAAATCCTCGACTTCCCAGCCATGGATAGTCCACCACAGGCGCAGTAGACTTAAGTCCTTAAAATGAGAAGCAGTTTGCCAAGCTAGGGTTGTTTATAAGCCTAGTGATACGAATCAAGCACCACCTCAGAAAACCAGAAGGAGACTTGCGGCAAGGGCTGCTCGCCGGAGAAACAATATCGCTCAACCACCAGTTGAGCTGGTATTTCTCATATCCCTTCCTCCACTGCCAACTTTACTGGAGTTTATCCCTAACACGATCCTTCTTCCTTCTTCATCCTGCCAAGAAGACGTTCTCGTACCATCTTCCACTCAGAGCACGTCCAATGTGGGTGATGATGTTAAAAGCACTCCCCAATGGTCTACGCAAGGGAAAGACCTAAAAGATCCCCTGCACACGTCCAATATGGATGACAACGTTAAAAGCACTCCCTAACGGTCTGAGTAAGGGAAAGACCTAAAAGACCCCATGCGTACATCCAATGTGGGTGAGGTCGTTAAATGCTCTCCCCAATGGTCTGAGCAAGGGAAAGACCTAAAAGACCCCCGACACACATCCAATGTGGGTGATGACGTCAAGAGCATTTCCCAAAGGTCTGAGCAAGGGAAAGACCTAAAAGATCCCTTACACACGTCCAGTGTGGGTGACAATATTAAAAGCACTCCCCAACGGTCTGAGCAAGGGAAAGGCCTAAAAGACCACCTGCGTACATTCAATGTGGGTGATGACGTTAAAAGCACTACCGAACGGTCTGAGCAAGGGAAAGATCTATAAGACCCCATGCACACATCCAATGAGGGTGACGGTGTTAAAAGTACTCCTCAATGGTCTAAGCATGGGAAAGAGCTAAAAGACCCCCTACACACATCCAACCTTGGTGACGACGTAAAAAGCTGCCCAGATCGGTCTATTGAGGGGAATGACCTTAAAAGTCCCGCACTTTATAACCCTTCTCCTTTATCTTCTTCTTTTGCTTCTCATCCTTCTTCTCCAATGTCTCCTGCAGGTACAACTTTGAAATTTCCAGATTTCTAGGCTCTCGACAAGGAACTTGAAGGATCCAACATAAGCAGGATGCAACGGAAGCGGTTAAAAAAGACACTGGCACAGAAAGTAGGATTCTTGACAGTTGCTGATGCCTTGTCAGCTCGAGCCAAAGCATAGCCACCCTCTTCAAATAAGAACAAAAATTCGAAGCCAAAGAAACCCCAGTGGCCCCCTGAGCTTGACTTTGAGCAGAGACTGAGAGAGTCAAAAGGGAAAAGTTTCTATTCTCAAGAAGCTTGCCACATGATACAAGTCTATCAAGCATCAGCTAGTGCGGGGAAAACATTGCAGGCATCCATGCAAATACCATGTGATTCATACGAGGATGCTTTTTACATCACCATTGCCGAACCTCAATTTCCTTGTAATTTTCAAGACAAGCTCTTGCAGCCCTATAGGCTTTCCACGTTTGAGATTGACCTTGTTGTCCCTCAGTTCGAGAAAGGCACAAAAATCATGACATACTCCGAAGCCTTATTGGAAGCAGAGATGTCAGGATCATGGGTCTCTACACTTGAAGTTGATGAAAATACCTCGAAAAATAATGAGGAAGAGTTTCAAGAAGCCCCAAAAGATTGGGAAGAAGGTGGTCAAGCTGCTGCTAAAGAGCTAGAAGAAATAAATCTAGGAGATGAGGCCGACCCTAGGCCTAATTTTATCTCAGCAAATATGTCTCCAAAAGAAAAAAAAAATTTCACGACTTTCTTGAGAGCAAATCGAGACGTCTTCACTTGGAATTACCATGACTATTCACCGTCTCGGCATTGATCCGACTGTCAAGCCCATCAAACAGAAATTGAGAAGGTTTAGGCTTGACCTCGAAAGATGCAGATAGACCCCGAGATTACCAAACTCAGATAAGCAGGCTTCATTCGTGAATTCAAGTACCCAAAATGACTAGCAAATGTAGTTCCAGTCAAGAAGAAGGATGGACAAATCAGGGTGTGCATTGACTTTCGTGACTTGAATACCGCTTGTCCCAAGGATGACTTCCCGTTGCCATTCACTGAGATGATCATCGACTCTACCACTCACTGTAAAATATTTTCCTTTATGGATGGATACGTTGGGTATAGTCAAGTAAGGATGGCATCAGAAGATGAGGAGGCCACTGCATTCTTAACTCCGAAAGGGGTCTTCTGTTACACAATGATGCCTTTTGGATTAAAGACTGCTGGTGCCACATACCAGAGAGCGATGACGACCATCTGTAAAGGCATGAGGCACAAAGAGATGGAGTGTTATGTAGATGACTTGGTGGTAAAATATGAAGAGAAGGATGCTCACATGAGAGATTTTGAAAAGGTATTCCAGTAGTTTCACCTTCATCAACTTAAAATGAACCTGCTAAAATGTGCTTTGGCGTGCATTTCAAAAAATTCTTGCGGTTCATCCTCAGACATCGAGGCAGTCAAGATCAAGGTGATCCAAGAAATGCCATCACCGACTACACTTTGAGAACTGCGCTCCCTTCAAGGGCAGCTGGCATACATCTGCAGGTTCATCTCGAACCTCTCAGGTCACTATATACCCTTTACACACCTGCTAAAGAAAGATACCCCATTCCCTTGATGACATCAAGCATTATTTTCTCAACCCTCTAGTGCTCTCTACATCAGTGTTGGGAAGACCACTTATCCTATACGTGACCACTCTTGACGAGTCACTCAGGGCATTGCTGGCACAAAACAATAACGAGGGAAAAGAAACAACACTGTATTTTCTCAACCGTAGGATGCAGGGGGCTGAGAAGAATTATCCCCCTATAGAAAAGATGTGCTTGGCTCTGATCTTTGCAGTATAAAAACACTACCATTACTTACTTGGTCATAAAGTGAAACTTATATCAAAAGCTAATCCTGTAAAGTTTCTCATGATGCATCCATGCTTGTCAAGACGTCTTGCTAAGTGGGCATTATTGCTGATGGAATTCAACATCACGTATGTCCTACAAAAGGCCATCGAGGGCCAAGCCTAAGCTGTTTTTCTTGAAGCTCACCCGGTACCTCAGAATCTCCTCTATCAAGCGACCTCCCTGATGGAGAAGTGTTTTGTGCTGCGCTTCTCCAAGTGTGCGAAATGTACTTTGACGGAGCCTTTCAATCTGATCGAGGAGGACCCGAAGTGTATTCCTGACTCCAAAAGGAGGAATACTACCACTTTCTTTCTCTCTCATTGAAGCCAGTTCTCATAACGAGGTAGAGTATCAACCCTTATAATCGGGTTGGAGAGAGCCTTTGATCTAGACTTGAAGCATCTCAAGATCTATGGCAACTCTGAATTGGTTATCCAGCAGCACAAAGGGATCTATGACGTGAGAAAAGACACTCTCAAGCCCTTTCATGATACTGCAAAATCGTATATGGCCCAGTTTGAGGATGTATCCTTGAGGCACATCCCCAGAAGGCTAAACTCACAGGCTGACGCACTTGCGAAACTCGACGCTACAATTCAGTTGTCCACATCTGGACCCACGCTTGTTTGGGTGGAAGAATGGAGACACATTGAACTAAGAATTGACGTCAATGCCGATAACAAGAGAAATATCTTCCTGGAGTTCCTCCTTATCCATTTGGAGTCGAAACCTAGAACCAGAATTCTTTGATTCAATATGTACAAAAATTAAACAGGTAGAAGATTGGAGAGAGCCCATCACTAGTTTCTTAAAACATGGCAGGCTCTCAGAAGATCGTGTCTAACACAACAACGTACGTCAAATATCTATCAAGTATACCCTCCTTGAAGGAGATGCTCTCTTTAGGTGGTCATTCGACGATATTCTTCTTAGATGTGTGGACATCCAAGAAAAAAATATGGTGTTAGAGGAAGTCCACTCGAGCATCTATGGACTACACCAGTCCGATCCTAAGCTCTATTAATGAATACGTAGGTTGGGATACTATTGGCCTTCCATGATCGTTGATTCCTTAAGTTATGTTATAAAGTGCCAAGTGTGCCAAATACACTCGAGCCTTGTTCACCAGCCTCCAAAGGCCTTACACCCTATAGTTGCATCATGGCCCTTCTCAAAATGGGGTATGGACATCGTAGGGCCTATTGACCCTCCTTCGGTAATGGGCCATGTTTTTATTCTAGCTGCAACAGATTATTTCTCTAAGTGGGCTACAACAGTACCCCTTAAGAAAGTTCCTGAGATAATGGTAGCCCACATCCTTCGACACCACATCTTATATCTGTTCGGAGTGCACTACTGGCTTATATTTGATAACCATCCTCAATTTAGGAGTCATCACATTAATCGCTTGGTTAACCACTTCGGTTTCGAATGGAGGTACTCGGCTATGTACCTCCCTCAAGCGAATGGCTTGGTTGGGGCCTTCAATAAGATTTTGTGCAATGTTTTAAGAAAGTCAATATCAAAGACAAAGAAGAACTTGCATGAGAAGCTTCTTGAAACACTATGGGCTTATCGTACTACTACACAATGCTACTGATTCCACTCCCTATTCCCTGGTCTATGGGGGTAAAGCAGTTTTACCTCTCGAAATTTAGATTCCTTCATTACGTGTCGCTATACATCTAGGACTAACCGAAGATGAGAGAGTAGACTTCGGTATCAAGAATTGGATGCACTTGATGAAAAGGGGCTAGAGGCTCAGCAGAACCTTGAACTCAACCATGGAAGAATGAAGAGAGCTTTTGACAAGTCCGTCAAGGTCTGCTCATTCACCTGTGGTGATCTAGTTTTACCTGTCAAAAGGCCTATTATCATGCATGGCCAGTGTAAAGGGATGTTTGAACCTAAGTGGGAAGGTCCCTTTATATTCAAAAAGGTCTTGCCAAATGGAGCCTACATACTAGCACATCTTAAGGAGTAGGGGGCAATTCCCCTTATTAGTGGGCAATACCTAAAGAAGTATTATCCTTAATGCATATTTAAAGGAAAGATGCTCAATGAAAAAAGTGTGCAAGATAGTCCAAACAAATTTTGATTCTTTTTAATGCAGTGAAAACGAATTACAAATTACAAGGGAAAAGCCCATATTAGGGAGATTACAAGTCTCTTGCATCTGAAAAAAAGAGAACGTCTGACACCAAAAGTGTTGCTCTTGCATTTGAGGATAAGAGGACGGCTACAAACCAAAACCTATAGTATTACTCTTGCATCTGAGGATAAGTGGACGGTTATAGGTAAAAAGCAAATGCCTACCCATGAAGAAGAAGCCAAACCACTTGGAGAAGTTATAAGTTTCAATTCATCTGCCGAATAAGAGGACAGTTACAAGCTAGAAGATGAAGTGAAACCACTCGAAGAAGTTAGCTTCAGTTTATCCGATGTGTATATCAAACATACAAGCTAGATATCACATCTGACGTGCACATCAAACATACAATGTAGGATTCATTCGACGTGTGTATCAAACATACAAAGCAGGTTGCTCTGGCAAGGAACTGGCCTATGATGGAGAGCATACCATGCTCACAGTGGATGCCCTTCCACATAATAACATGGACTTCACTGTTGTGCTGGAGGACATGGCTTTCAACAGGTATCACTAGCCATGCATTGTCATCATTCACCACCCTTTGCCGACCCATGAACATCGCCCTACGTAGCTCATCGTCGAGCACCGCAAGTTCGCATATAACTTACTACCACATGCGAGCATCAATGTGCACATCATGATAGGCCACACGCATCGAGAAGCGCCGACTGGAGCCAGCGATGGCTGTGTCCTCCAAAGGCCAGTGTCGTTTGTGCTCCTAACCCTTAACACCGATTGCCTTTCTTGAGGTTCAGCGTCAGTTGTGTCAACACCAGTTACACTTCTAACCAATAGTGCCGGCTGTCTCAGCACCGACTGTGCTTCTGTTAGCGCTAGCTCTGTCACGACTGTTCTCTTCTCGAGACTCCTCATTTTCGAGGCCTAAGCTTCTACAACCCCTTAACGGTCACACAAACAAGGTAACTGTACATCTACCCTGCAACGGTCCACCTTCAATAATTGTTTGTTTCCTTGGATCCTTCAATTTCCGTCGAAACAACTCTGCCATTCTCAGAAAACCTCTGCAACTTACCCTAAGTCATCGAGAAACCACTTAGAATCCTCGAAAACATCCGCTAATCCACCGAAAAATCTCTGCAACTCCATCATGCTTGGAGAACCTCTACAAAGCCACCGATGCCAAGAAACCTCCGCAAAACCACCAGAGAAATGCCACAGCAAGCGGGAATACCCACTGCTGCTCCAACATGCAAAACCTAAACCCAAAAACTCCTTGTCCTCCCAAAAAAATTCCCCGAAGAACTCCCTTTTCCTGCTACCCTTTTCTTCAACTTCACCAATCCCCAACAAATTTTTGCTTGCCGAAACCTTCCTTGTAAAAAAAAACATTTTCAGAATCCTTAGTTGCTTGCTGGAACTTCTATCGAGCACCCTCTACTCACTACTAAAATGTTGTTTAAGTTTTTACCTTTGTTGAAAAGTGAAAGAAAATGGGGTTTTACCCCCTTATATAGCCAGCACTACGCTCAAACGCCCCTCACAAACTGGGAATCCCAGTAGTGTCCCTGAAAGCCAAACGACTATGGGCCAAGTCGAGCTTTGACTCGAGGCCCGAAGCAACTCTCATCACTGCCTGAAAAATTTCAACAAGCGAGCTAGATTGGGTTAGGCGTAGGTCATGGCTTGAATGTCGATACACACCCAGCACCGGCTGTGTCTCAAGAACTCAGCGTCGGCTGTGTGTTCGGCAACTCAATGCCGATTGCATTCTTAAACAACGCAGCACTAGTTGTGCTCCATCATGTACCATCCTCAGTGTCGGTTAACTAGTCAGAAAGTAATGCTGACCGTCTTTAGAACCAGTTACATTTGTGAAGACTCATTGCCGACTGAGTTTCAACAACCTCAGCATGGTTGACTTAGTGCCGACTATGTTCAAACGATATCACGGGTCGTTCATAGTGCTGGCTGTGTATTTCACCAACCACAATGCCGCCTGGGTGCTCGATAACTCATCATCAGCGGCCTCCAAGTGATAGCACAGCGCCGGCTGTGTGTTTAGCAACTAGGCGTCAGTCGCATTTTTAATCCAGTGCTGGCTAACTGGTTAAAAAGCAGCGGTGGCCATCGTTAGTGTCGGTTGCAAAGACTCATCAGCAGCTGAGCACTCTCAAGAAACAATGGTTGTTGCACTTGGCTCTGACAGTATTTTAAGCCGCCTAGGGCGAAGCTGTGAGTGTCCTATCACTATCCCCAATGAGTTTGCACCTTGACCCCGACCTATTGCCCCCAGCAAAGTGGAACCCAGGTCAACTAAACTCTGGCCATGACTTCTCATCCCCAGTAAAAAAACCATGCCTGTACTATTATCCCCAGTAGACTTAAGGTCATTCTTACTGCTGGAACTCCCAGTGGTTTACCTCATGCTTATTTATTCTGACCCATATTTGTCACCTCTTCCCCAATAAAGTCAGCTTTCCTATCTGGACCCCTCATTAGTCCTACCTATCTTATTCTCAGGGAATCAGACTTCTACCCACCGACCTATTCCCCATGAAGTCTCACTTACATGGCGACCCTAAACTCCATGGTCCCACTGCATGACCTTAAACTGCACGACCTTAAACTGCATGGTCTACCCTGCATGACCTTAAACTGCACGACCTTGGTCTAGTTGTACGACCTTAAACTGCATGGTCCATGCTGCATGACCTTAAACTGCATGGTCCACCCTGCATGACCTTGAATTACACAACCTTGGCCTAGTTGCACGACCTTAAACTGCATGGTCCATGCTACATGACCTTAAACTGCATGGCCTTAGTCTAGTTTCAGGACCTTAAACTACATGGTCCACCCTGTATGACCTTAAACTGCACAGCCATGATCTAGTTGCACGCCCTAAAACTGCATGGTCCGTGTTGCATGACGTTAAACTACATAACCATAGTCTAGTTGCACGACCTTAAACTGCGTGGTCCGTCCTGCATGATCGTAAACTACATGGCCCTGGTCTAGTTGCACAAACTTAAAAACTCCATGGTCCAAACTATACGACATAAACTGTAGCGAAGGTCTACCTGCATGACCTTAAACTGCACGGTCTAAGCTATATGACCTTAAACCACACAGAACATGTCATGGTTGCATGACGTTAAAAGGCTCTGCATTATGATCCAAACTATATGACCTTAGACTGTAGCAGAGGTCTAATTGCACGACCTTAAACTATATGGTCCTAGTTGTATGACTGTAAACTGCATAACCAAGGTCTAGCTGTACGACCTTAAACCATAATACACGTCCTGGACGCATGACGTTAAACTGCTTTGCACAGGTCCTGGAGGCATGACCTTAAAACTCGCCTCAACATACGTGCACATACCTTCTACGTGCATCTACACGCACATCTTCCCTAACCAATCCGATCATGTTCGTGCACCCCCTTCACTATCTCCCCAATGAGTTCTTTCCCATCATCATTCTATATCATTCCCCAGTGAGTCTCGCCCATGCTCACAAAACGGCGAACCATCCCGGCACCTATACTCATCGTAAGTTAGTGGGTCACCGTTTTCCACTCACCTCACATATGTCATCCATCTGTCATAGGTAGCCTCATGTAATCTCCCCAAAAGTGAGTTAAAATCATTACCATACTCACTCCATGGCCTCTATAGACTGCCATTCATCACCATCATGGTCCAGCTGTACGACCTTAAACTAGAATGCATGTCTTGGCCGCATGATTTTAAAAGGCTTTGCACAGGTCCCGGAGGCTTGACCTTAAACATACCTTCACAATGAAATAACAAGCATGATGTATACCTTAGTAAGGGAATGCCATGAGTAAAAATGAGGGACAGGCATGGTCATGAAACCATGAGTAAAGAAGTTACGTGAAAATAGAAAATCAGGCACAGTGGAAACCCAAAAGGGGATAGTGAGTAAAAATAGAAAATAATGGTGTACATGGCTATAAGGTCGTGGGTAAAATATCCCCAAATAAAAAGAAGTTGGTGAAAACAGTCTCTATGGTGCCGGTTCCCAGGTCCAAGTGAAAATCCACAAAGGACGCTTAGACCAATAAAACAGGTTGATGCAGCACTCATCTCTACAGGCGGCTTCAGCCCTCACTTAAAAGAAGAAAATCATTGGTGTCACAATGTCAGGGCTCCAAAAATATGAGCTCTAAGGAAAATATTCTGACAGCTTGAGTCCATTCGCAAAAAGGACTCGAAGGACAAAAGATTCGCCAAGACGGCAAGACAAGACTCATGAGGAAGAACACTATTCCCACAAGGTAACAAACACACTCTAAAAATGCTAAAGACCACTACGAAGGCATGAAGCTGACGAAGCCTGAGCAAACCTGCCAGAGACTTCAGCTCGCCTCGCAGATAGGCCCAGACCTTCGGGACCGGCTAACAAAACTTCCCTCAACTAGACCCGATAGACAAGACTTACATCAATATTCTAACAGACCAAAGCAAATCTGGTGTAGCAGCGAACAGCACCAGCCAAAGGTTCTCTAGAAAACAAATAAGGAAATTATTTCGACAAACCAAAAGACGCCTCAAGAAGGCTAAGTTAGCCATGTCTTTGGACCTGCTATGTAAAAAACTACACGACAGTGGGTAAGGGTGGTTGTACCCAAAGCTGGTCGCCTCGATAAACTGAGGTACCCTACCCTTCATGGAACAATTGGTGCAAGACGCAGACGAACGCCAACCAAAGGCTCTTTTTTTGTCTATCCAAGACAAGGAAACCCAGACTAAATGAGAACAATGCCCTTCCACATGACACTCAAGTGTCTGACGGGCCTGATTCTGATTGACGAGGTTCGTACAAAATCCTCATCTTAAGAGTCACAAACAGTACACACGAGGGTGTGGAATTTGATAAGATCCCTCAAAAACTTATCTTCTCCCCCTAAAGTCTCCACGGACGGACCTGCGAAAAATGCATCCGTACATCTGAGCAACCTAGTTGCACCATCCGTACGTCTTGACATTCACGTGGTCCTGTGGCTAGGAAGAAAAAATGTAAAAGCCGAGAGGAAATTTTCTGAATGTTGTCCTTCTCGCTTCTCTCGAAACACAACACTGGGTGGGGCAAGCTGTTTGAACGCATTTTTCAGCACCTTGGTCCCTGATGCTGAATAAATCGGAAGCAGGTCAATAAAGCTTACAAAATAAGTGGAAATTCCAACAATCTCAAAATTACCCCAAAACTGGTCAAGATCATTCTTTAGCAATTCGAGAGACTACCTGCCAAGTTTCATCGCGATCAAACATGTCCAAGGTAGTGAACATAAAGAAACAATTTCGACAAAATCGACCTCTAGCACCCTGAAATGGACCCTGTAACTAGAGTTATATTTTTGGCAGATCAAATAGCAATGGGACCACCACCATTGGATTTAGAATGGTCTAAAACCATTATGGGTCAAGTTTCGGCTTAATCGAGTGCTTCGAGACAAAGTTATGAGGAAAATACTGAAAGGGGTAGGTCGCACACTATTCCCGTATGGCCACCTTACACCTAAACACCATTAAAAGTGGATGCTTTTACAACCATAGGCAGTCACTTTCAAGGCCTGTATCTCACTCGTTCCACGTCGGATCGTGCTCAAATTTGGTGAGCATGTTCGTCTCGTCAAGACGAGCGATTCAATATGTGGTATGCCTCGTGACGATGCTCGAGTAGGGAGAAAAACTAGAAGGAAGCTGCTGATCCATGAAGAAAGTTGCAGAAAATTCAGTAGTAGCATGCCTCACTCTGGTAGCCAAATCACAACGCTCGCATATCCGATCGACACGAAACCAATTGCATTATATGCATAAGGTTTGTGGCCATTTTTAGTCCGGACCTTATGTACGATGAACAGTTGAATTTCACACACGGAGGAGTCAAAGATGCTGTAAATTTCAGTCGTTGGATTTCAAGATTTCGATCAAAAACTCAAGACAACTGAATCTTCATCCAAACACGGAATAAAGCTGTGTTTGCTGCAATGTGATTGTGACGGCAGGCTCAGTGTGATTCAGTGAAGAAAACATTAAGAAACATCAAGAAACGAGAACACAATCGATCCAAAGTTGACAAGATTCATCCAAAATTCAAGTCTCATGATCACCATTTAAAAACATGATTCATGACTCGAAGTTGGTATCACATCGATCGCCATGCCGAGCCTCACAATAAAACAATTATCTTTCGATCAAATGGACATCAGAACAACCCTGGATCAGTCATGGAAGATCACACAAGTTCTCGAGCAGCAGTAGGGATTGTTCTGAAATTCCACACATTGTTAGGCAAGGGCAAAACAATCCTTTTGCACCCATTTTTAGAATTTCTTTTAATTCAATTAAACCCATGTTTTAGCTCAATTCTATATAAACAGGCAATGCCTCATTATAAAAAGAGGGTCGATTCATTTTTCTTGGATCATTCAATAAAGTTCTGAATTTTTCTTGAGCTCGTGGGTACGTCTTGGAGAGAGAGAGAGGAGAGAGAAGAAATTGGTTGGTACCCTTCAGTAAGGTAACTTTCTCTCTCCTCCATTCTTTTTCTCCTCTTATCTTTCTCTCTCCTTTTCTTTTTCTCTCTCCAACCTTCTTTTTCTCATTTTTATCTATTTCTCTCTATCTTCTCATCTCTATCTCTCTTTCTCTCTCTTCTTCTTATCCTTGACTCTTTTTCTCTCTTCTCTTCCTTTGACACAGTTGATGAAGCCTAGTACTAACTGGGCCTTCTCTCTCTTCTTCTTCTGACACAATCGGTGAAGCTAGCACCGACTGCATCTTCCCTCTCCTCTTCTTTTGACACAGTCGGCAAAGCCTAGCACTGACTAGATCTTCTCTCTCTTCTTTTGATACAGCCGACGAAGCTTAGCACCAACTGCATCTTCTCTCTCTTCTGTCTAACACAGTCGGTGAAGCCTAGCACCTATTGCATCTTCTCTCTCTTCTGTCTAACACAGTCGGTGAAGCCTAGCACCTACTGCGTCTTCTCCCTCTTTAATCTAACATAGTAGGTGAAGCCTAGCACCAACTGCATCATCTCTCTCTTTTGTCTAACACAGTCGGTGAAGCCTAGCACTGACTGCATATTTAAAAAATAATTTAAAATATATAAAATTATCAAACTACTCATGAATTATATAGGGTAGCTTGATACTTTAATGATTTTAATTTATTTTTAATATTCTTTGTTCGGTATATGTTGGTGACATGTATATACCAACTAAATTTGGGCCTAATCTGATACATAGAAAGCGATAAAATTAAAATATGCTTTATGTTATCAAGAAAGGAACTTGATCGTAAATTAATATAAGACACTATTTATAAAAATCAAAATTAGAACATAATTTATATGTCAATTTCCTTGGATTTAAATTCAAAGTACCCATAAAAACCACATGATCGTGAAATGGAATAGTTGCAAAAAGATAAAACATTAAATAGCTTGTCTCTTATGGGTAGTTTGATCAATTTTATTTTGGAAAATGTTTATATGCTTCCCCTACAACATAGAAGTTCTATCCTCCTCCTACCATCCAGCCGTCCAATTTTGATCAAGAGAGCCACTCACCGTTTTATCTTAGATCCGACGTCTTAAATTATTTTATTTTTAGCTCTTTTAATAAAAATTGTATGAATATGAAATTTGTACGTGTCATCTTCTCATTGAGGCGCACCTATAAATAATATTAAAAATATTTTTTCGATAAAATATAATGAACAAAATACCCCTTAAATCTTTCAGGGGTATTTTGATCATTTTATTTTATTGAAAATATTGTTTTTATATTTTTCGTTAGTGCGAGTTTAATAGAGGAATGGACGTCCAAAATTTGGTGTCAAAATAGTTTATAAAAAAAAACTTAAAACTAAAATAGTGTAGAGACGTGACATTGGGATTGGGGCAATCTGAGCCCTCCATTCAGAATGGATGGTTGGATAAGGGAGAGGATAGAACTTCTATACTGTAGGAAAAACATAAAAAGCTTGTCCTTTTATTTTTGAAAATATTCATCGGGTAACTCTAAAGTAAATCCCAAAATCTTAGATCGATAAAGTACTTGTAAATAGGCCTCGAAGGATATAGGATGCACTCTGTGGAAGAACGCTGCATGCGCTAAGAAGACATTTGTGTCAACAACCCAGTGCTTTAAAACCTGGAGAGTCGGACCATCAGTCCCGCCCCTAATTCCCCCTAAAACCCTATCATACTTTTCTTTTTTGAGCTTATTTAATACTTTTTTAAGTACCTCTAAATCGCCCCCATAAGCTCCTATTTCAATTTTTTATATGTTATTATTTTTAATATTTTTGTGATCTTTGAACTGATCTGGATCAGTGATTCGGTAATTCAATATGGATTTGTTGGGTGTACGATGTACCCCACCGACCCAAGTTTTGAATTATTGCGAAAAGAAAAACGGTGCTAAACATGGTTTGAGCCTAAATATTTGTAGACAAATGCAAGGAAAAGCTCCCGTCCAATTTAGATCAAGTGAGCCACTATTTGATCTAGATCTAACTCCTAAGAATATTTTTATTTTTAATTTGTTTCTACAAATTATATGAATATAAATTTGGTATGTGCCACCATCTCAATGGAGCGCAATAAAAAAATATTTAAAAAATATTTTTGAAAAAATAAAAAGACTAAAATACGGCTGAAAGTTTTAGTGGCATTTTGGTCATTTTATTTATTTGAAGATATTTTTTAATATTTTTCCAGGTGTGATTTCGAGAGAGTAGTGGACAACCAAAATTTAGTGTCAAAATGTTCTATATGGAAAAATTAAAAAATAAAATAATGTGTAAGCATGACATTGTGATTGGGGCCATATCTGCTGTTCATTCAGATCGAACTGCTGAATAGGGAGAGATATGTAGCTTATATACAGTAAAGGAAGTATTGAAAGCTTTCTATGAATTTAAAGCACAAAAATACTAAATATTACCTCCCCTTTGTTTGTTTCTTATAAAACTCCGGCTCCTCTTGAAGCGAAGTTGGCTCCATAAGAATGGTCAGCATTCGATTGCAAGTATGGCGGGATAAGAGCCAAGTTCGCGAGTTCGGCTAAAGTTTACACAAATCTAAGAATGAGACAGAGAGATGGTATATATACAGCCATCTACATTTACTAGATTTTAAATCTAATAGTAAAGGGTGATTGTGCGCATGTATATCTATTTTCCATATTTAAAATGTGCTAAGTTAAAGAAATACGATGGTCGAGATGTCTTGTCATCTACATTAGAAAAAAAGCATGTGTATCCAAACCACCAATCAAGAGATACGAGTCCCCACACATGAACGTTTTCTTTTCTTTTCCATTCTTTTAGTAAACTAGGTTCAAGGGTCAAGAAGATAAGAACAAAAAAAAGATGAAAATAATGGATTACTAGATTTTTTTTGTTGTGGTTTTTCTTTAAGGATTTGAATGCACTCGACTTTATAGTGAAACAAATAAACTTTCTATTTCATTTTCCTGAAAGCCTAGAGTAGAGAAAAAGCTTTGTTGTAATTTCCTTTCATTTATTTCCCAAGTTGAGCTTTTTCTTGTGAATTGTGTAAGATTTCTTTTATATCAACACATGGGTGGAACCTATATCGAGCTATTTTTTAAAAAAATAAATAAATAAAGTACGCATACATTGGTCACAAATATGCAAGTCCTCATATGTAAAATTTGACCACATGGTGTATCTTTTTTTTGTGCAAAGTCGGCTAATCATTTTCTTTCACTTCAAATATAGTCAATAGTGTACATCGAGCCATCTAATTTCACATCTGACAACTAAAAATGAATATGACCTCTCTATAATCAAAATAAATAATCTTATTTTATATTTCATCAATAAAACTAAAAAAACAAAAAAAAGGAAATCATGGCGTACCTATAAAATCTGGTGTGACCTTCCCATCTGAGAAGCGATCAGTAGGGTGGGAAAAAAAGGCATTTAGACCATAAGGAAAATAATTTTCCCTATGCTCCTTGGAACTATTTATGTAATTGTTGGTGCCACAATCCACTAGGGAATCCCTCAACACAAACCCTTTCTCCATTAACAATCTCCGTCCCCATAACCACCTAAACATATATCAAAAGACCACATTCACATTTCAAACCCCATCCCATTTTGTAAAAAAATAACAAAAAAAATATAATAAAAATGTATTGCTTAATGAACAAGCTTATAAATCAGTGGCCAATTCCTCTAAAAAATAGGAAAGAGGCTTGGTTTCTTGGAAGGCTCACATGGAGGCTTGAATGGAAGCTAGATGGGTATTTATAGCCAAAATTTTCACTCAAATAATATGCTTGCAAAATACATAAATTTGGTTTATTGTGGCTTGAAATCATTTTATAAATTGGACCGTTGAGATTGAATGCTACAGTTGCGTATGGTACATTTATGACACGAGTTGTACAAAGTGATTTTGATGGATGAGCAATCACCCTAAAAAGATGGATGCAGTAGATGGAGAAAAATCTCAGCCGTCCAATCGAAGGGGGAGGACACGTCACACTAACGTGAGGAATCTTTGTTACGTTGTTAGCCTACCCTGACTTCTAGGAAGAACCAGCGAGGGCAAGGGACAAATTATTCTAACAGAAATAAATGACATTATAATACCTTCTTTAAAATAAATAAAAATAATAATAGTAATAATAAAAACAATTATGATATGGGTGTGGGATTTGGATAAATGAGTTTTCTAAAGATCTATCAAAATTTAATGCTGATCCTTTAGGATTCTACTCATATGGGTGTGGGAGGGTCTTATAGTATCGTTACTCTATTTCCAATCAAATGGACTTTTTTTTTTTTTTTTGAGAATATTGTTAAATTTGTTAAAGTGTATTTTTTAAAAGAGTAATGAACCTATGAGAACCTCCCACATACTATGTGTGTATGTTCCCAAATGATCACCATTAAATTTGACACAAATCTCTAGAAAAGTTATCACATGGGTGTGGGATTTGACTGTTCTAAAGATTTGTGCTAAATTTAATGGTGATCATTTATGGTTCTACACACATGGGTGTGGGAGGGTCTCATTGGATAATTACTCTTTTTAAAAACCATATTAGTTTTTATGTTATTTTATTACGAGTAATGTAGTAAAGTTGTACTTGTAAGATTGTGTAATAAGAACTTATGAAGTACTTGATGGTTAGTAGTTACTGTTGTAGGTTAGTAGTTATAGTTGTAAGTGGGTAGTTATTTTAGGAAATATGGTTGTAAAAAAACCTCTATTTAAAAGAGAGGTTTGTGGTGAGAACATTGGGTTACATGTGTTAAGGTTAATCTTGTGTGTTGAGATTATAATTCCTTTTTATACCCCGTATTTTTCTTTAATGAAGTTTTTCTTCCACTTCATCTTGGTTCTTCTTTTTCTTTCTATTTGCTTGTGAGTGTTAGGCTAGTGTGGCATTGTCACACTAATTGAAAAGCGGATAGTTATGAAATTGTGGCATCCGTCTTTCTCTACAAATATTACAAAATTTTATTACTTGAAAACAAATTCCATAAAGCTCATACATGAATAAGCTCATCTACCATAATTGTCTCATACATAAATACCCCATTAAACCCAAACAGAAGTTGATTTGCCCTTTTCTTCATATGAATTAGTTATATACAAAATGGTAATTTAAAAGACTACTTACTCGGATCAAGAAGATCTAACTTACCAAGTGATAGGACTGGGTCCTGCAGAGTATTGAGAGTTGACTGGATCTGACTATGGATGGCCCAATTCTCTAACATAACCAAGTGATACTTTGACATAATCAAGAATCAGTTCAACCTGGATTGATTCCATCGATCATTTTAATTTGTCCAATAATATCAATTTTTTGGTTTTATTTATTTTCTTATTTTTATGGGATGGAATGTTTGGCGATCAAGAAACAATATATTCATAAGATGAGCATAGTTAAGATGAAGATGTTGAAATGGATGAGCAGCAAGAAAATAAATGATAGATTTTAAAATGAATACATACCAAGGAACTTAGATGTAGCTTCAATAGGTGATAAGATGGGGAAAGTAGACTTAAGTAAGTTAGACATATGCAACGTAGACCTAAAATAACACTAGTTAGCAGGTACCATTTGGTTCAAATGAACGACTTTAAAAGGACAAGAGAAGTAGAAGTAGTGAGAAAATATATGATGACGTTTGGTCTTATTGAGGGTCCGCCCTTTGATAAAAAAAAGAATGGCTCATGCAGCCGACCCTAACTAATTAGGATAAAGTTTTGATGATGATGATGCATTATCATTTTATATTTTTTATTTATTTTTTTTAAATTATATAAGGTCCAAGTTCAATAGTCAAATTTAAGTGTTCAAGAACTCAAAATTCAATTTGTCTATTTGAAAATACCCATCTAGTAATTTTAAAATGGATCTCAAAATTTCGTATAAAATTTCCTGTACAACTTTCTTGATCGAGGAAGTAAATAAACAGTGCCCTAGTAGCAAGTGTACTCAACGCCCCCAAAAAACAATGCATTGAGGAAATGGATACGTGTACCCATAGTTAGTGCAAGCATGTTCTAGGCCATTAATGTATGGGAAATTTATCAATCTATTTATGACGTGAACAATTTAACATTTTGCTCCTTTTCTTTGTTTAATTTAAAAATACCCAAGGCATAGTCTTGAGTTGAAAACTTGAAATAAGTCCAATCAAATAAACTATTAAATACTTCTTCTCTAATAAATACTTTCATAAATTTCCTTTAAAATATTAAAAATTTAGGGCACCAAGGATTCCATGAGTTAAGGGTTAGAATTTAAGAAATAAACGAGACTCCAATTTTGACGCAACTATCAATCTTATTCCAATCTACCTCACCATCATTATCATCGTTTTAGTTTTTTCTCAATTAAATACGGTTTCCAAAAGTACAAATCATTCTATTCCTTCTAAAGCTTTACATCCATTAGTATCCTTTAAGAATGACAAGTGTCGCTGCCACGTGCCCAGAGGTTAACAACTCCTCCACTTCTCTTCAGCTACTTCGTAAAAGTAAGCATAGGAACTCTGTCTCTATTGTTTGCCTTGTATATTGACTTCCTCACCTTATCCATTTCTTGAATAGAGAAATAGGAGCATGGAGCATGTGACCCCCAATAGCAGATAAGGAATTGTCTTCTTTCTTGATCACAATCGTTTTTAGCCGTTAGAAGTGAAATAATGCCGAGGAAAAATATAGGGAATTGTCTTTCTTTCTTTATCACAAGCGTTTTTAGTCGTTAGATGTGAAATTATGTCGAGGAAAAATATAGATAAAAGTTTCTATGCTTTTTCTACGGCATAAAAGTTCTATCCTCCCCCTACCATTCAGCCGTCCAATTTTTATCAAGAGACCCACTCACCGTTTGATCTTAGATCCGATGTCTTAAAGTATTTTATTTTTAGTTTTTTTTTATACAAATTGTATGATTATAAAATTTTGTAGGTGCCATATTCTCATTAGGGTACACCTATAAAAAATATTAAAAATAATTTTCTGATAAAATATAATGACCAAAATACCCTTTGAATCTTTCAGGGGTATTTTGGTTATTTTATTTTATTAAAAATATTTTTTTCATATTTTTCACTAGTGCGAGTTTAACAGAAGAATGTACGTCCAAATTTTGGTGTTAAAATAGTTTATAGAAAAAAATTAAAAATAAAATAGTATAGAGAAGTGACATTGTGATTGGGGCAATCTTAGCCCTCCATTCAGAATAGACGGTTGGATAAAGGGGAGGATAGAACTTCTATGCTGTAGGGGAAGCATAGAAAGCTTGCCCTAAAAATATAAAATTTATATAGTAAGTTCACAATCACTTCTAGTCGTTAGATGTATAGTTAAGCGGCAGGAAGTGTAGCCTAAGTCGTGCCTCGAAGTCTCTCTTTTTGTGCCCTTAGATGCTAGATTCACAACTAATAGCTCAAAGCAATTGGTCTTGAGCATAGTTAGCAAGTCGCCGATTTAATCGCGACTTTTTCAAAAAACTGGTGCTTTTTTAAAAAACGATTTAATTTGCAATTTTTTCCATAGATCGGTAAAAATATACGATCTTTTCAGGAAGAAGTTTAAAATGCGACTTTTCAAAATTTGAAAAAAAATCATTTCAAAAAAACTTTTCTATTAATAGACTCTCTTTTCTTTTTTAGAAAATTCAATATCTTTTTCCCGTTTTATGAAATTTCTATTTCTATTTTTATTTCTATTCTCTTGAAACTTTCTCTGGTTCGCTGATATGGATATGGTGCGTATTTTTTTAGGTGGTTATGGGTAGACCATAGTTAGCAAGTATGGGGTAGATTATTTCTTTCTAGAAAAATGAAAATTGAATTCACCTACCCAATACTTTTCTTGAGGAGTAGAATAGATGACCATCTTATAATTTAGAGATATATCACGTTGAATATTTAAAATTTATATTTATAGGGAGGTCATTTTTATACTAATTGATATATATAGAGTGAAAGCATTACTCCTCACTACTATTAATTTTTTCTATATTGAGTGATATATATATATATATATATATATATATATGGTGTC
>NW_006499776.1:1826533-1846990 GCF_000471905.2 Amborella trichopoda
TTTCACTTTATAAAATAAAAACGATTAGTTTCCGATTTCATGGTGAGTAAATTTATTGATAATCCCCGACTTGCTAACTATGGTCTTGAGTAAATACTTTTTACACTTTGTACCCTAGTAGATGCCAGATTCACGTAAATGTGATTATGGCCCTTGTTTAACAAAACAAATAGTTTTAAGCGGGGTTTTAGAAAACACTGATTCGGATCGGAATTTCTCGATCCAAATTGGTGGAACCATCTCAGTTTTTGTAATATATCTAGAATTGGCCAATTCTAGGAAGACCCGTCTGGTTCTTTCATAAAATTGGCCGACTCTCAGAGAACCGACCAGTTCTTTAAATAACCAAATAACTAAACTAGTTCCTCTTTTGTTCATTTAAATTTTTTAAATTTTTTTAATTAAAACGAAGCTTGTGGAGCTGCCCACTCGATATTTAGAATAGGGCAAATGTTTTATTATTATAATTTTGAATTGAGAAATGATCATCTTAGACCCTCCCACTCGGTGGCGTGAGACCCCCTTCATTGGCCGTTGGATTTCGATCGGCTCTCAACTCAATAAAAATTTTATCGGGTGAGGCGGTAAACAAGTGAGCACAACGTTCAATAAACTGAAATTTTCTAGTTCATACTTTTTTCTTTTTTCATCCCATCTTTTCTCTTTTCCTCTTCCTCTCTCTCTCTCTCTCTTAACTTTTCTATCTCATCTTTTTGTCCCTATTAAGATAGACGATATTGGAAAGCTTCGATACTTTTTATTGAGAGAAAGTGGTGTTTAATACAAATTGTAACAATATGGGTGAACGGCTAATCCCGTGATTGTAGGGATTTTTCTAACAATACATAGCTGATTATCCACATGGTTTACAGTAGCGATAGATATACATGGTTAGGAAGTTGGGTCTTCATCAGCCATATCTTCATCGGCTGATGTGGAACCCCCAGTTAAGAGAACTTGTGATTTTACTCACAGATTGTAAGTTAAAAGAAATTTTGGCAATCAAAGAACATCTTCACGGGATACAGAAAGAGATAAGAAATTGTTACCAATGTGTGCGACAATTGTAATACTACCATCAGGTAAGAAAACTGATTTATTTTTATTCTTGGTAATGGATGAAACAGAAGGAGATAAGAAATCTTTACTAATGTGTGCGACAATTGTAGTACTACCATCAAGTAAACAAACTGGTTTATTTTGATTCTTGCTAATGGATGTCTTGAAAGGTGATAGATGGGGTGTAAAATAATGTGTAGCTCCCTAATCTATCACCTATGAACTTTTGGATGGTTGAGAGACTAAAAACAACTTTTTATACCTACAAAGTTGACATTGGAAAGTTGAGGATCGGTGTTCAACAGAGAGAGAAGTTGCTGGTATTGACTTGTAGTGAGAGGTGACAGAGATGACATTTCTCCTTGTTATAATGCATTAACAGATGAACCAGCTACATAAGTGACATTATTGGCACGTCTGCCTCCTTTCTAACTGTTGAATCGTCCATTGGAATTCCATTTGGGATGACCTTCAAGGTAGCCATGCAGATCGTAACAAGTTTATCGGGTATGTCCATGTTTTTTGCAGTGAGTACAGTAGGGCCGTCCTCTTGGATGAGAGAACCATTGGTTTTGTCCACTATCATACTTGTTGGCAGCTAGAGCCGCAACATTAGTCGATGTCGGTTGATTGAATTGCAACCCTTTATGCTTCTCTTCTTGAAGTACAAGTGAGTATACCTTCCCAACATTGGGTAAAGGCTCCATGGTGAGGATTTGTGTTCTAATGGTCCCAAAGAACTCATTCAACCCCATGAGAAATTGATAGACTCTCTCAGTTTGTTGATATTCTTGTAGTTGCTTGAAAGAACTGCAAGTATATGTGGGTATCTTGGAATATGAGCCCAGTTCATCCCACAATAGTTTGAGAGAAGAGAAATATGCAGCAATTGACAATCGTTCTTGTTGCAAAGTGGCAATAGAACGTTTAATTTCATAGATCCATGGTCGGGAGTCCAACCCATATTCGCATGTTTTCAATAGTCATGGGTGCATAAAAGCTAGACCCACTTACCTTAATTCTAACAGTGCCACAGCTCCCAGCTCACGGCCTTCACGGGCTTTCCTTAGATCCACCAGTAGGCTTGAACTCCTTAGGGAAAGAGAGTGTGAAATGAGGAAATCTTGTTTGTCCAATGGCTTAAGTACTCATGGTTGCTGGGATTCATTGTGGCTGATGTAACCACTCATGCCTCTGACATGTACGGGGCGGCGCTGTCAGGTGACAGTTGTGTGGTTGACCAAAACACACACCGGTGTTGCTTCCTCCTTCGCTCACCCGGCACTGGCACTGCTTCTCCCTTCTCTCAATCGGTGCTGGCACTGCTTCTCCCTTTTCTCAATCGGCGCTGGCGCTGCGTCTTCCTTATCTCAACCGACGCTGGCGCTGCTTCTCCCTTTTCTCAACCGGCGCTGTGCCTTCTTCACTCACCCAGCGTTGTGCCTTTCTTCACTCACCAGGTGCTGTGCCTTTCTGTGGAAAAATCGCGGTCCTTACATCATTCCCCCCTTTAAAAAGGATTTTGTCCTCAAAATCATATTAAATTTAATTAAACAGGTGGGGGTATTTCTCTCTAATTTCATCTTCCCGTTCCCATGTCAATATTTCCTTTGAGTGATACTGCCATTGCACTCGCACCAAGGGAATCTCTTTATTGCGCAATACTTGTACTCTCTTGTCTAATATCCCAATTGGTTGTTCAATATAATTCAAATCTTCCCTGAGTAGGATTGGTTCGTACTCCAAGACATGGAACGGGTCAGGTTGGGATTTCCTCTGCAGTGATATATGGAAGACATTGTGGACGTTGGCCAGTTCACGTGGCAGAGCAAGTTGGTAAGACGTGCTTCCAATTCTTTCCAGGACTTTAAAAGGTCCAATGAATCATGGGCCCAATTTTCCCTTTTTACTAAATCTCGTAACACCCTTGGTTGGTGATACTTTCAAGAAGACACGATCTGCCACTTCAAACTCGAGGTTTCTCTAGCGATTATCGGCATAACTCTTTTGTTGAGCCACTTTCTAATTAAGGAATTTTCTCAAAAGTCATCTGAACCATTTGGGGCTCTAATAATCTTCTTTCGCCCACCTCGTTCCAATAGATGGGCGGCCTACACTTTCTCGCATATAGTACCTCATAAGGTGCCATCTGAATACTGGCTTGGAAACTGTTGTTGTAGGAAATTTCTATCAGAGGTATATGGTCTTCCCAGCTTCCCTTAAATTCAGTGACACATGCCCTTAATATGTCCTCTATGGTCTGGATGGTTCTCTCTGATTGTTCATCTGTTTGGGGATGAAAGGCAGTGCTAAATGTAAGTCTGGTTTTCTAAGGCTAACTACAGACTTGCCCAAAATATGGTGGTGAATCTAGTGTCCCTGTCTGACACAATGCTGATGGGCACTCCATGCAATCTCACAATTTCTCTGATGTACAACTGGGCTAGGTTATCCAGGGTATAGGTCGCGTGAACCACCACGACCCAGATACTATCATGCCCTGCACTTGATCTTGGTAATCCAGAAATAAAGTCCATCGTGATGTGTTTCCATTTCCACTCTGGTATGAGCAAGGGCCGTAGCAGTCCAGTAGGTTTTTGATGCTCTGCCTTCACTTGCTGACACGTCAAATACTTAGCGACAAACTGTGCCACATCTCGCTTCATGTTGTTCCACCAGAAGGTCTTTTTCAAATCCTGGTACATCATTGTACTCCCTAAGTGTACCGTGTAGCGGGAGTGGTGTGCTTCCTCTAGGACAACCCTTTTTATCTTCTTGTCATTAAGAACAAACACTCGGCCTCTAAACCTTAACAAATCATTGATCCTCATAAAGAAATCTTCTTTTCCTTCCATTTTCATTTCTTCAAGCATTTTTACCATCAAGGGATCTCCTTTTTTGGCCGCTCGGATTTGGAGAAGGAGTCGAGGTTCATTAAACATGACAACATTCCTTCCCCTTCTCTACGGGGCTGAGATGGGTGCCACTCCACCACATCTTCTAACAGCTTCATTTCTCGAACCATCAAATGTGCCACGGAGACCACAACTTTTCAACTTAAGGCGTCGGCTACAATCTTGCCTGGTTGGTAATCAATTGTACAGTCATAATCATTCAAGAAGTCCATCCATCTTCTTTGCCTCATGTTCAGTCCTTTCTGGGAAAAGAGGTTCTTGAGGCTCTTGTGGTCCGTAAACACCTTAAACTGGGCCCATAAAGATAGTGCCTCCAGATTTTTAACGCGGACACTATTGCCGTGAGTTCCAAATCGTGAGTGGAATAGTTTTGCTCATGCGGCTTTACCTGCCTTGAGGCATAAGCAATAACTCTACCTCTCTGCATAAGTAAACATCCGAGCCCTTTATGGGATGCATCGATGTAAACCACAAAGTCTTCATTCCCCTCTAGCAAGGCCAGTATTGGGGTTGTGACTAGTCTCTTCTTAAATTCCTGGAAACTCCACTCACACTCTTATGACCATATAAATTTTGCATTCTTCTAGGTCAGTCGAGTAAGGGGAAGGGCTATCTTTGAGAATCCTTCTACAAAGCGCCTATAGTACCCTGACAGTCCTAGGAAGCTACGGACCTCGGTCACATTTGTTGGACTTTCCCACTTAAGTACAGCTTCGATTATAGAGGGGTTGGCCGTGATCCCATCCTTAGAAATAATGTGTCCAAGGAAGGCTACACTCGGGAGCCAAAACTCTCTCTTGCGCAACTTAGCATACAATTTTCCGACTTCAAAGTTTGCAAGACCATCTTTAGATGTTGTTCATACAATTCCCAACTCTTAGAATATACCAATATATCATAGATGAAAACTGTTACAAAGTCATATAGGAAGGGTCTGAACACCCTATTCATCAAATCCATGAACACAGCGGGGGCATTGGTTAATTCGAACGGCATCTCATAGTGACTGTATTGAGTTTTGAAGGCGGTCTTTGCAATGTTTTCCTCCTTGACCCACAAGTGATGATAACCCGATCTAAGGTCAATCGTCGAAAACACTTTGAGCTCCTTGGAGTTGGTCAAAGAGGTCGTCAATCCTAGGTAGTGGGTACTTATCTTTCACCGTCACTTGGTTCAACTGCCTATAGTTAATACATAATCTTGAGGACCCATCCTTTTTCTTCACAAACAAGACCGGTGCACCCCAGGGTGACACACTAGGTCGGACGAATCCTTTATCCAATAATTCTTGCAATTGCTCTTTTGACTTTTTCAGTTCTGCTGGAGCCATTCTATATGGGGCATTAGAAATGGGAGCAATTTCAGGTACTACTTCTATCTCAAATTTGATTTCCCTTTCTGGAGGTAGAGATGGAAACTCCTCTGGAAATACCTCAGGGTATTCTTTTACTACTGGTATCCCTTCTAACTGAGTATGAACATCCTGATTCTCCACCACTTAGCTAGGTATCCTTCACACTTTTTAGCTAGAAGGCGAGAGGCTCAGAAGGCAGAGATGATGTGCACTGGGGAATTGTCCCTAATGCCCTTGAAGTGTATTTCTGCTTGATCAGGACATTTAAAGGTTACTGTCTTTTCATGGCAATCAATGGTGGCATGGTGTATAAACAACCAATCCATGCCTAGAATTACATCAAATTCTTGAATATCTAGGCAGATTAGATCCACAAGTAGGTCGCACCCATCAATCATGAGCTTACACTGTCTATATATTCTATCAGTCTCTATAGAGCCTCCCACAGGTGTGCATACTATTAAAGTATAATTGAGACATGCAGGTGCGACATTCATGTAATAGGAAAAATAGGGTGCAACAAATGAATGAGAGGATCTAGGGTCAATTATGACTTTAGCATTACTATCACAAATTGAGAGCATACCTCTAATCACTGAGGTGGATGCCTTATCCTCTTATTCATTGAGCTAGAACATTTATCCTTGGGTCTTCGGGCGATCTTCGGTCTTCATCATCGGGCAGTCCTTCTCCCAGTGGCCAGGCTTACCGCAATTCAGATATATATTCTTCTTCAGATAGCATTCCACAGTAGTGTGGTTGCTTCTCCCACAATAAGTACAAATCGGGTGTCGGTCATTGTCCATATTGCCCGGAAGACTCTTCGGGATCCTTGGGTTAGGTGGGTACGGTCTCCCTCTGACGTTTATCCTAGAAGATTGCCAGGCTTTCTTCCCAAACTTTCCTGACGGCACAAGTTCCCTTTTTCTTTCCTTCCTTAACCTGCGATCCTCGCAATCTTTTTCCATCTTCAGAGCATGGTCTACCATCAGGGTGTACACCTTAATATTGGCCGACATCACCCTACTCTTGATAGCTGGTCGTAAGCCCCCTTTCAAATTTAGTTGCCTTTCATGCCTCGATATTTATGATGTGGGGCGTATACCTAGACAGCTCTGTAAATTGGGCGACATATTGTTCATCCGTCATACCCTCTTTGCTGAAGTTTAATGAATTCTACTTCCTTCCTTTCCTTGACTGAATCAGGGAAGTACTTCCCATCGAAAGCCACCAAGAAGTTTTTCCAGGTGTTCTCGGTCCCTGTCTCCCTCCAAGTGTTCTTCACCGAGTCCCACCAGTATTATGCTTCCCCTTCCAGCATAAAGGCTCCTAGCGTAATGTTTTGCTCATTAAGATCTTCTCTATTTGCTTTTTCCACCTCTCAACCTTCTTCACTCTGCCACGCCCCAAAAAGGTTGGGGGTCTTATTCTTCTAAACCTCTCCATGAGGCTATTGTCATTCTACTCGGGCGTAGGAGTAGACTAGGTTGGCATAGATTCCTTCATCATTTGGGTCATAACCCCCAGAGTACTATAAAATGCGCCGAGTGCCCTACTATTGTCATCACTAGAACTCTTGCTATGGGTACGGGCTCTTGCCATCTTTTAACCTAGTCACAAGAACACCCAGTCACTTATCCACCCCAAAATAAACTAAAGGACTAGCCTAACCCCCTAAGCCAAGAATCCTATCCTGGCTGCTTTGATACCATATCTGTCACGACCCCGTCCACGACTATCGTTCCTTATCGTCCATTGCAGGTCCGTGATCTAATGTAACATTTGTCACTCAAGAGGGAGTAGACTTGATGCTTTTATTATCGGTGATAAGGAAAACCAAAGAAAAGAACTAAAGCAACAGCACAATGAGGAGAAAACATAAAGAAATCCCAAATACCAAAAATCTATTACATTAAATCCTTCCCAAATATTAGATTTAGTTCGGGGCATTAAGGCCCAATATTACACATCAACAACACAACAATGAACAAAACCTAGAGCCAAACAGCCAAGACATAAACAAGTCTAAACACCTTCTTCGAGAAGTCCCACTTTGGCCTTCCACAGCAAAATCCGAGCCCCAAGCCTTGACCCTACCACTATCAATCTACAAGGAGAGGAGAAAAATAATGGGATGAGCTATAAAGCCCAGTAAGCAAGTCCAGTGTTATGCATCTATAGTGATTCTGTCCATGTGTGATAACAGTTCAGTTCATCAATATACAATCATAGTTTAGCATATATGAATATCAAGTCAAGGTGACGAGTAAGAACATTCTTCCAAGCAACAGTCACCATTGAATTAGTATGATCATAAAAATTCTATTAGTTAAATCATTAATCATTCAATCATTCCAATTCCAACATACCATACACAGAACTTCAATTATTAAACACGCACTCCCTAGATCATCTACTCCCATAGTAGAGGCCTTATCTATTAGGCTAAGCCAATTTCATTGCTTAAGGCCTCTACCATCACACAGGAGGGAGAGTAATGACAAGTGGGGTAGTCCACTTTGTAATACCCTCAACACACGCACATAGTCCTTAGCACGCATTGGGGGTCCGACAGGCTGTCACCGTGCAAGGCATCCAATCAGATCTCATATCTTGTCACATAAATCTTAGGGAGCAACCCTTATTTTTTTTTCCCTAACCCATTCCTATCATTGTGCAGGCCAGGGAGTATGTCGACATTACATTCCTTAATGTCGATGAGTGTCCCATCATGTAGCAAGCGATATCACAACAATACCCACTACCGGTGAGTGCCCCACCACGTAGTGGCCAATATTCTCATCAATGTTTTGGTGAACCTAACTCTTGCTACCTATGGGCTCTAGTCCCATCACGTAACAGCCAATGTTCTCATCAAGTCTAGTATCCAGCATCAAAGGGCTCGTGTCCCAATGCATAGAAGTCAACCATCTCATCCATATAGCAATGTAACATCCACTACCATTGAGCTCGAGTTCCAGTGCGTAGCAAGAATTATCATAGCAGCGTCCACTACCAGTGAGTATCCCACCGCTTAGTGGTCAACTTGAAAATAAACAATAATCATTCATCACAGTGCCATAATAATGTCCACTACCGGTGAGTGTCCCACCGCGTAGTGGCCAATATCAAAATAAACAATGGCCATTTATCACAGTATGTCTCATGCAGATGTTTCATTTTTCATCATAGTGCTATAACATTTACAAGAGACATTTATTGCATAAGCTTTCACAAGGCATTCACACATAGACCTTCACAGTGGCATGTGGTACTCATTATGAAATTATTTCATCACTACAGCACTTGTGGACCCTTTCCACACAAAAAGCATTCATTTGACATGGTTCACATATTTTTAAGGCATTTGCGTGAAATTCATCATATGGCATTGTTCCCATATCTTCATCGCATTCACATGAAATTAGTCATATAGCAATCACATTTACCATATATCTAAACAATTTAGTGTCGCATGGATATACAATTGGTGCAGTGACAAGTAGCAATGACTTGCTTTTCTTTACGAGAGCGTAGCTCCCAATTTAGGGGGAGTTTCAGAATGCCTTCAACATAAAACCTGGAGCTTGCACATAAATATTTACAATGACATAAATTTGAAAGAGTTTGGGCACCGTTTAGTGGGTCGACAGCTTAGTAAAAAGTGAACCTTAGTAGCTGGAAATTTTCCTGCAATAGTGCGCGGTGACGTCTTTGCGCATTTCGGATCACAATTCAAAATTCGTGAGAAATTTCAAAAATCTCAAAAAAGGCAACTTTTAGTACATTCACAAACCTCTCCAATGGTTGATATTTTAACATTTTGGACACCGTTTGCTGGGTCAAAACATTGCCCGAAGAGGGCCACAATTGCTGGAATTAACAGTGACTGTGGGTAGTTTCGTGTCTCAATATCTTAGGCCATATCTCTTTCAATAATGCACAATTTTATCAAGTCATAAAAAGTGAACTTAGAGTAAATATACATGTCTTCTATTTGGGATGGATTTGGTCCCATTTGGACACCATTTGGCCCATGATCATTTTAATGCCAAAAATAGTAAAAAATTTGGCAATTTTTTTTATGCTTTTAAAGGACACTTAATATCTCATGGTCAAGGTGCATTTTGGGCATGAAACTTTATTCATGCCAACAAGTCTCACTATGAGCATTCCATGAGTTTCCATGGATAACAATATCATACATACATATTTAACATGGTCATGGAATTTAGGAGCACACTCTCAAATTTTCCATCTTGTGCCAACCCATTCATACTTCACATGTTTCATTATCATCCAACCAATTTTCATCATGTTTTAAACAGTCATGGGTGCATAAAACCTAGACACACTTACCTTAATTCTCACGGTGCCTCAGCTCCTAGCTCACGGCTTTCACGGGCTATCCTTGGATCCACCAGTGGGCTTTCTTCAAAGGGTGGCACTGAACTCCTTAGAGGAAGAGAGAGTGTGAAATGATGAAATCTTGTTTTTCAAAGGGCTTAAGTACTCAAGGTTAATTGGATTCACTGTGGTTGACGTAACCACTCATGCCTCTGACACGTACGGGGCGACGCTGTCAGGTGACAGCTGTGTGGTTAATCAAAACACACACGGGTGCTGCTTCCTCCTTTGCTCACCCGGCGCTGGCGCTGCTTCTCCCTTCTCTCAATCGGCACTGGCTCTGCTTCTCCCTTCTCTCAACTGGCGCTGGTGCTGCTTTTTCCCTTTCTCAACCAGTGCTGTCTCTAGGTCTTCCTTCTCTCAATCGGCACTAAAGCTGCTTCTCCCTTTTCTCAACCAGTGTTGTGCCTTCTTCACTCACCTGGTGCTACGCCTTTCTTCACGCACCCGGCGTTGTACCTTTCTGAGGAAAAATCGTGGTCCTTATAGGAATAGACTTGAACTATGAGGCAGAGGGAAGGGAATGCCTTGGAGGTGCACTATCTGAGTGGTGGGAACTGACCTCATGGTTAGCTCATTGTCATGCGGCATCTATATAATCTATCTTCTCCATCATTGCGTGCACCATATCTTTGACGGTCTTCCTGTGAGTCAGGTTCATTTATGACCATTACGTTGATTGTTTCTCCAGGGAGATCAGCCTTAGTTGTAGTTAAGGGATTGCGAACTTGACGGGTCGCACGCGGCAGATCGGTCAGCAGGGGGTCTGCATGCCCCAACTGGACTCATCTTTGTATACCGATCGCGTGAGGACCGGTTCTTGATGGTCATTGGACCGTGGTTGCTGATTTGCTGAGTCGTCTTCTATGACACTAACCACAGTGTAGGGCTCATGGACTTCTTCTTTAGGCTTCATCATCTGAGGAAGATAGAAGGGATTAGGCGAAGAGGGTCATCAGAGCTGGTTGCCTCGACTGCCTTGGTCACTTCCTTGGTCAGAAGTCGCAGACCCCTATCGCTTTTAGCTTTGAGGTTTTGATCGACCTCGTGCCAAAACTGTAATCGGGACTGCGGTTGAGCTATCTCCATCAAGTGCGGCAAAGGATGAGGGCTAGAGACTAGAGTTAACCTGGACCGGGGAAGAAAAAGGACTCAATCTTCGATCAGGTCTTTGCCACGAGCTCTCTTATGGGCTCCAGAGACACGACCTAAATGACGGGGTTGGTTTAGGATGGTACTCTTGGGGAAGGTCTTCGAGTATCAAGGCTGGAGGTGCTTGCATAGAGAAGGAGAAGTAGGCAAGAGCAGGGTTCACTTGTGAGGATGCCCGAGTCAAGGGCGAGGGGTTGTCTGTAACGGCAACGCATGTGCGCCCCTTAAAGAAGGATCAAGGGGGACGTGAGGGTCGACCCAGGCACGAGCAAGTGATCTGGCCTTAAGAGGGCGAGAACTGTGAGAAAGTTTCAGTAAGAGAACAGGTGGAGGCCTACCCCTTACAGGGTGCCCATGTGTGTGCTGAGTAGGAGGACAAGAAGGTTGTCTTCCATGTACTCGGGTTGGTGCAATGACGGCGTTGCCCCAAGCAGTGGGATGCATATGAACAACGTATGCAGAACTCGGCCTTAGGAGGTTTGATCCTAGATGCTGACTCAAGGTAATATAAGGGTTGCCCCGAGGTGTGGCTCGAGTGGATGACCCACGAGCTTTATGGTGTGTGCGAGAGGTGGTGTCGAGCCTCTAGGGATAGAGACTTGTGGTGGTGCAGGAATGTGGGAGTTATCCTTGCGATGACCCGCAGAAGCAATGACAACTTGCTTGCCTTTTGCAGAGGGGGACTGGGCAACCTTCCGACGTACCTCGGCAATAAGACCGACAAGTTACTTACCGGTGGCAGGGTGCATACTAGTTGGGGTAACAGATGTGCTGCCCATGCAAGGGGCCATAGCGAAAGTTCCACCATAGCTAAGAGATGGGGAGTGAGGGGGCTTTAAGTCCCTCCTCACACCAAAATCCGGGTTAAGACCTGGGAGCTAGACCCGGGGCCTTTGCTCAAAACAAGGGTTGGGAATGGAGTTGGAGGAACTTGTTCCCTGGGGACACTCGCAAATGCGAGGGTAAGAAAATTCATGATCCGGATGAATAGGTTACAAATCCTAGAAGCCATAAGGGATGTGTGAAAATAGAAAAACAAAAAGGAGAAACTAGCCAAACAAGTACTATCTGACTAAGGGGTAGTAAGTCCCTAGTGGAGTCGCCAAGCTGGTTAGGTGCCTCGACCTTGCCCTCTGGATCTGGATGATCGAGCGACATGTGTCTCGGGTTTCAAGAGAACCCGAGACTTTGAGATCGCTTTCTTAGGAACCTTGCTAAAGAGCAAGAGTAGGTGGACCAATCGATGAGAGAAGAATTTAAGGTGGGTTCAAGACTTACTCGGGCTGGCTCGCGTGGGTGCCCTCTTAGATCATGAAGAAAGCCCCCAGTCGTAAATCTGGTTCAGAATCGCCTCCCTTGTCTTGTGTTCTCATGTTTCTGCAATCGCACACATATGGCAAATATATAAGATAAGTGGGTTGAGGGTCCCCACCATGCATTTGGGCAATGTACACCGGCATGCACATTCAAAAAGAGGAAAAGAAGAATGAGAGAAGAAAGATTGGGGTTAAATGAATTTGACTAGATGGTGAGGTTGACACAATGACTAAACTAGCAGGCAATTGACCCGACGTGACAGTAAAATGGGCTCGTTAATTCAGACTGACTCAACAAAATTATTACTAGATGACAGTATCAATACCGACTAGCTAGACACATTAGCTAGTCTGTCGTGGCTATAAAGAGGGCGTAGTAACTCTGATCGGCACAACGACAGGCTAGACGACAGGACTACCATGGAAGGCTAGTCTCGACCCTTCTCAATCAAATGAAAGAGTAAGAGAAAGAAAGAAAAAGAACAGAAAGAGAGAGAAGAGAAGAAGCAGAAGAGAATAGAATGACGAGGAAAAAGATAATGAGGGGAGAAGAAGAGCGTGAGAGAGGATAAAGGGAAAACAAATGGTAAAGACAAACAAGACGGTAATGGGAGAAGGAAGGGTAAAATCAGCCAGTGATGGCTTCCATTGGCTGTGAAATAAAGAGAAAAGAGAGAGAAAACATGCATGCAGCAATGAGCTCACACCAACTGTGGCATAAGTGAGAGAGAAAGGGGACACAGGCGGCAATAGGCTTACATCCGCTTTGTCAAAAGAAAGAGGAGAGGGGAAGAACACAGGACGTGATAGGCCTTCAGCATCTGTGATTGAAGAATAAGGATGAAAACACGGGTGGCGCTAGGGTTGCATCGGTGGTGATGGAAAAGAAGAAAGAGAGAGAAATATAGGCGGCGATAGGCTAACACTGTCTGTGACAGAAAAGAAGAAAGAGAGAGAACACAAGTGTGATAAGCTAGCATCATCTGTGACAGATGAGAAAAAAGAGAGAGAAACACAGGTGGCAATAGGTTAGTGCCATATGTGATAGACGAGAAGAAAGAGAGGGAACACAGGCGGTGATAGGTTAGCACTGTCTGTGATAGATGAGAAGAAAGAGAGAGAACACAGGTGGTAATAGGTTAGTGTTGTCTCTGACAGACGAGAAGAAAGAGGGAGAACTTTGACAGAGGCCCGGCCTGCCATCCAGGTTAAGGCCCAGCTCACTATTCATGTCTAATGAACAAGAAGGCATCACACAAGACGATAGGCCCGTCATGCGTGAATGGAGAAAGAGAAGCAAGGAAAGAGGGACATGATAGGCTAAAGGAGGAATAGAGTGAAAGAGATAAAGATGAGAAAATAGGAGCGAGAAAGAGAGTTAGATGAGAAAAGAAGAGAGAGAAAGAGATATAGATGAGAAAACGTGAGAGAGAAACGAGGAAGAGAGAAAAAGTTACCGTACCAAAGGGTACCGACCCTTTTTTTCTCTTTCCTCTCTCTCTCTCTCCAAGACATACCCACAAACTCAAGCAAAAAATGAATCTTTATTGAATGAATCGAAGTTGAACCGAAGGTCCTATGTTGTTTTTTTTACAATTTGGCTTTGCATGTTTATAGAATTAGGCTCAAACATAGGTGGATGCCCAAACACTACCTAAAATTGAAGATAATTATAATTTCATTGAATTAAAAGAAATTCTAAAAATGGGTGCAAAATTTTTTTTTTTTCCTTGCCTAACAATGTGTGGAATTTCAAAACCATCCCTACTGCTGCCCGAGAACTTGTGTGATCTTCCATGACTGATCCGGTTTTGGTCTGATGGCCATTTGATTGAAAGATGATTGTTTTCTTGTAGGGCTTGGCATGGAGATCAATTTGACACCAACTTCGAGCCATGAATCATGTTTTTAAGCTATGACCATGAGACTTGAAATTTGGATGAATCTTGAAAATTTTGGATCTATAGTGCGCTCGTTCCTTGTTGTTTTTTTTTTTTTGTTCGTTGAATGAAACTGAGAATTCCATCACCATCACATTATAACAAATGCAGCTTGATTTCATGTTTGGATAAAGATTTCGTCGTGGATTTTTTGTTGGAATCTTGAAATCTGGCGACCAAAATTTACAACAGCTTCATTGCTTTTGTGTGTGAAATCCAACCATTGAAATCTGAGGTTCGGACCAGAGATAGCCTCGGACCTTACGCACATAATGAAATTGGTTTCCTGTCGAGCAGGTACGCGAGCATCGTGATTTGGCTTCTCAAACGAGGCGTGCTGCTGTTGATTTTTCTGTAATTTTCTTCACGGATCAGAGTCTTCTCTCTAGTTTATCTCCCTGCTCGGGCATTGTCACTGGACGTACCACATAGAGAAACACTCGTCTTGATGAGACAAACATGTTCACAAAATTTGAGCGCGATCCGACTTGGAACGAGTGAGATATGGGCCCTGAAAGTGATTGCTTATTACTGTGAAAACAACTACTTTTAATGGTGTTTTGGTGCAGGCTGGCCACCAGGGAATAGTGTGTGAACTGCCCCTTTTTAGTATTTTAACCATAACTTTGTCTCGGAGTGCCCGATTAAGCAAAAACTTAACCCGTATGGGTTTTCAATAGTGTCGAATCCATTGGCGATGGTCCCACAGTTGTTTGATGCACCAAAAATATAGCTCTAATTACAAGGTCCATTTCAGAGTGTTAGAGGCCGATTTTGTCGAAATTATTCATTTGTGTTCACTGCTTTAGATATATATGATTGCACTGAAACATGGCAGGGGTCCTGGGCCTTTTGGAGTGCTTTAAAGATCTTGACTAGTTCTGGAGCCATTCTGAGATTGTTGAAATTTCCACTATTTTGTAGGCTTTATTGACCTGCTTCCTCTTTATTCTGCATCAGAGACCAAGGTGTTGAAAAATGTGTTCAAACACTTATATTGATATTGACCATTATGCTATGGGACACTCATCGATAGTGGATGCTGTTATGATATCACCTGCTATGCGATGGGACACTCATTAATAGTAAGGAAAGTGATGCTGATATATCCTCAAACCTACATAATGATAGGAACGGGTTAAGGGAATGGATAGAGGGTCACACCCTAAATTCATGAAATGAAATGAAATGATAGATGCCTTGCAAGGTAAGGGCCTATTGAATTCCCAATGCGTGTTGGGGATTGTGTGAGAGTGTTGAGGGTATTACAAAGTGGATTACCCCACTTATCATTACCCTCCCTCATGTAGGATGGTAAAGGTCTTAAGCAATGGGATTGGCTTAGCCTGATGGATAGGGCATGTACTGTGGGAGTAGGTGATTTAGGGAGTGAGTGGGTAATGATCAAAATTTTGAATAAGAAATGTTTAGGATTGCACTGATTGAATATTCATGATTTCACTGATTGAACGCTCATGATCGCACTAATTTAATGATAACTGTCGTGTAAATGTATTGTTCATCCTCGCTGTCTTGATTTAATATTCATAGGTGCTAAACTATGATTTTATATCGATGGATCGAAATGTTATCACACACAGATAGAATCACTATAGATGCATAACACTAGATCTACTTATTGGGATGTATAAGTCATTCCATTATTTCTCCTCTCCTTGTAGATTGAAAGAGATAGGTTCAAGGCTTGGAGCTCGTGTTTTGCAGCGGGAAGTTGAAGTTAGATTCCGCAAAGAATGTGCTTAGATCTTGTTTATGTTTGGGTTGTTTGACTGTGGGGTTTTGTTCATTGTTGATATATGTAATATTGGGCCTAGACGCCCTGACCTAAATGTAACATTTTGGAAGAGATTTATAGATACAACGGATTTTTGTTGTTTGGGATGGTCGATGTTCACCCACTAGTTGAGTTATTGTTTAGTTCTGTTTCCATGGTTTGCTCAATTACCGAAAATAAAAGCGTTGAGTCCACTCCTTCTTGAGTGACAAACGTTACGATGGATCATGAACCCACGCTCGATCGCTCGCTGTCGCATAAGGTACAGTAGTCAAGGGCGGGGTCATGAGAATCCATCAATGTTACCCTAGCACCTTGATGGTCCAGGAAGAGTACCCTTTTAAATATTGGTGCTCCCTCTATACTTAAGGCCTGCAGAAGACCATATCAACCCTTTTTTCTTCACCATCCTCTTTCCTAGGGTGGGCAAGTTCTCTCCAGAGGCCACATTCCTTTACATGCAGTGAAGAAGGGCCACCCCTTGTTCGATTCTGACATTCCCGTCGTCATCCTTCCTGACCTTGAAGCAAACAGGGTCGGTAATAAAGGTGATGCTAAGAGGCCAATCTGGCTTGCACAGCGCTTCAATGATTAAAATGGGCTCGTCCCTCACTATACTTTCACTAGTAAAATCATCAGTGCCAAGCTCTTCTACCCATGGAACGCTCTTCACTTCAAGAATTCTATGAGGATATCAGACCATTATATAAAGTTTAAGGACTCACTGCTGTGTGTGAATCACTAAGGCACAGGCTAGCACTGGCTGTGTTTTTCAAGGCCCAACCAACGCCGACAGTGTTATCAAAAGCTAGCACTGGCACTACCCAACAAAGGCTGGGCCAGTCAAGGCTAGCGCCGGTTGTGTTCTCAGGGGCCCAATGCCAGCTGTGTTCTCAAAGCCTAGCTCCGGTTGGGTTCTCAAAGCCCAGCGCTGACTGTGGACTAACATAGGATGTGTTCTTGAAGGCTAGCACCAACCGTGTTTTTCAAGGCTATTGCCGCTCGTGTTCATACCTCTTGCATGTGCCACAGGGTGTGTACATGTCGCCTCTAGCCCTGGGTGCGTCGCCTCATGACTGCCAGCCACGACGTGGTCTGACGTTTGTTCTAACATGTGGGGTCTCAGTCGTTACCACCAGTGACCTTTCGCTACTCGCGGTTGTTCACATTCCCTGAACCCTTCAATTTCCCATTGAGAAACCACTCGCCACTCACCGGAAACCCGCTGGTGGACGTTTCCCATTCTTCTGCAGCACTAAAACGTCACTAGAAACCTGACAAAAGTCCACCGACAGTACCCTGCTACAACCTACACCCATTTTCCCTTTCCTGTTACTCTCAAACTATAGCCGGAATCTCTACAGACCCTGAAACGATCCCTGAGTTGCTCACCCTAGTAGCAACCCTCACCAACAAATTCTTGCAACCCCTCACGACTGCTTAGGTGTTCCCTCCAGTCCTCTCTCTTCGTAGTCGGAGTTTATCACTGCATGTTGAACTTTATGTAACACTCATTCAAAAGCCCTGCGCTCTCACTGGAGTTCTCACTAGAAGTCTCTCTCTCTATCCTTGGCCATTTTAACCTTCGATGAAATGGTGAAAAAAGGGGCTTTACCCCCTTATATAATAGGAACTTCCATGAAGTACCCCTCACAAACTAAAAATGCCAACCAGGTCCTCGAAGGCCAAACGACGATGGACTGAACTGAGTCAGGCTCTGACAGAGGTTTACTGCTGCCCATATAGCATTGAGCATCAAATGGTAATGGACCAGGGCCGGTCCCAGCTAAAGCCCGAGGCCTGAACTCGGACCAACATAGCTCTGGACTAACTGTAGTAATCCTAAAATTTCAAAAAAAAAAAAAAAAAGAGAGAAAAGAAACTTTTAATAAGTAATGGTCCATATGAGTATGATGGTCCTTAAGGACCATCACTATTTTCAAAACTTACATAATATTTGAGAGGGAGCTTCCGATAAAAATTCTACTAGAGAGAGAAAGAGCTCAATGCATTTCGACTAGAGAGAGATCTCAAAATTTTCTAGGGTGGGAGTCCTCACTTCTTCTATTTAAGTTCTTACGACAGCTTATAATATTCTTTGTTAAGTTGCACCTCACACATGATGTGTAACAGTTATATTACTTCGTATACGCTTAAAGCCCACGTCCACTGAAGGACGTGGCAAAGGCGAGGAAAAGCTTAAAGCAAAAGCTTTTGAAAATAGCGATGGTCCCTAAGGACCATCATACTCATAGGGACCATTACTTAATAAAAGTTTCTTTTCTCTCTTTTTTTTTTTGAAATTTTAGGATTATAACACTAACGCTGCACGTAAAAGCCACTGACTAATGCCTGCTGTGTCTATCAAGGCTCAGTGCCGGCTGCATTTCCCAAGGGCTAACGCTGGCTACGCTCTCAAAAACCAACGTCACCTGTGTTTTCGAAGGTTAACATCGACCATGTATTCAAGACTATCGCCGCTTATGATCAACGCCGTGCGTGACCAACGCCTTTTGCGACCAACGCTGCACATGTCACTAGTGATTGCTAGCGTCGTGTGTTTTAATGCTACTACCGCCCGTGCTACCATCATTTGCATCAGTGTTACTACTGTGCATGTTATGGTCACCCATGCTAACGTCGCACATGTTTGAGCCTAGTCACTACCGCGAGTGTTCTACTGCTACCCCAGTAGGAGTGACACCTATGCCACAACTCTTCATCCCCAGTGGAGTTAGGGTATGCCAAAAAGGTCATGTCTACCTCTTCAATCCTCAGTGGGTTTGTTTCACATCAAGCTATCTTATCCCCAAGGAGTTGGATTACCTTTCATAAACCTATTTTCCTATGGAGTCTCATCTTTCACCCCAAAAAATCACACTTACCCCCCAGTGAGGTCCGCTTCTATTCGCCATCCCTCGTTGGGCCATCATCTCCATCTAAGCTCTCTATAGCCTTAACCACTTCACCCGCAGGGAGTCGGTTACCTTTTAGAAACCTAGCCCCCATGGAACTTCATGGCGACCCACACAATTGTTCGTGCTGCGTGACCTTATGCTGCACAGCCTTGGTCTAGATGCATGACCTTAAACTGTGTGCTCCAAACTATACGACCTCAAACTGTAGCGGAGGTCTAGTTGCTCAACCTTAGACAATACAGTCCTAGCTACATGACTCTAAACTGCACAGCCATGGTCTAAACTATATAACCTTAAACTGTTGCGGAGGTCTAGTTGCATGACCTTAAACTGCATGGTCTTAGCCGTATGACTTTAAGCTGCACAGCCATGGTCTAAGCTATATGACCTTAAATTAAAGTGCACGTCCTGCCCACATGACGTTAAACTGCTTTGCCCAGGTCCTGAAGGCATGACCTTAAACATGCCCCCACACAAGTGCACATGCGCGTTATGTGCGTCTTCATGCATGCCTTCCCTAATCGACCCGTCTGTGTATGCACCATCTTCATCAACTCCCCAGTAAATCCATCTTTCTTCATTACCATTCATCATTCCCTAGTGAGTCTCACCCGCACTCACAAATGACGAGCCATCCTACTATCCATACTAGCCGTCAGCTAATGGGTCACCACTTTTCATATTTCATCCATACACAATCCATCTTTCATATGCAGCGTCACGCTATCTCCCCAAAGTGAGTCAAACCACCTCCAACCTCACTCCATGGCCTCCACAAACTGTCATCAATCTCCTCTACAGTCCAAGATATATGACCCTAAACTATAATGCACATCCTAGCCGCATGACATTAAAAGGCATGACCCTAAACATGCCTCCACAAAAAAAAAAAAATGGTAATAACGGGCATGGTGTATACCTGAACAAGGGAACACTATGAGTAAAAATGACGGATGGACATGGTCACGAAACCATGAGTAAGAGAGTTCCGTTAAAAGAAAAACCCGGGCACGGTAAAAACCCTAAAGGGCATCGTGAGTAAAAACGGAAGAAAAGGGTGAACATGGTCAAAAGGTCATGAGTAAAAGAGCCCCAAATAAAAGGAGGTTGGTGAAAACCATTTCTATAGCGCCACTTCCCAAGTCCAAGTGAAAATTCGTAGAGAACACTTGGATCAATAAGTAGGTTAATAAAGCACATGCCTCTACAGGTGGCATCAGCCACATTTTAAAGAGAAAAATCCCTGGTTTCACAATACTAGGACCCAAAAAGATGAGCATCAAAAAATGATTCTGACATGACACTTGGCTCTGCCGCAGCCGTGCGTGTGCATAGAGAAGAAGAGAGAAAAGCAGAGAAAAGAAGAAGAAAGAAAAAAGAGAGAAAGCAAGAGAGAGAAGAAAAAAGAAAGAGAGGAAGATAGAGACAAGAGGAAGAGAAAAAAAGAGATAGAGATGAGAGGAGGAGAGAGAAAATTACCTTGCCAAAGGGTACCAGCCATATTCTTCTCTCTCCTCTCTCTCTCTCCTCTCTCTCTCTCTCCATGATGCACCCATGAACTCAAAGAAGAAACACAAACTTTTATTGATCAATTTAAAGTC
>NW_006499776.1:1847421-1864469 GCF_000471905.2 Amborella trichopoda
TTTAATTGAATTAAAATAATTTTTAAAAATGGGTGTAAATGACTATTTTACCCCTGCCTAATAATTCATGGAATTTCAAAACAGTCCTTGCTGGTGCCCTGAAAGTGTGTGATCTTCCGGGGATGATCCGGGGTTTCTTTAGTGCCCATTTGTCTGAAAGATGATTATTTTCTTATAGGGCTCAGCATGGTGATTGATTTGATACCAACTTCGAGCCATGGATCATGTTTTTAAGCCATGATCATGCGACTTGAAATTTGAATGAATCTTGAAACCTTCAGATTGATAGTGTGCCTGTTTCTTGATTTTTTTGTGATTTCTTCGCTGGATCACACTAAGCATGTCGTCACGATTACGTAGCAACAAACGCAACTCGATTTGTTGCTCAAACGAAGATTTTGCAACTTTGGAGTTTTGGCCGAAATCTAGAATTTCGATGCCGGAATTTGTAGTCACTTTATTGGCTTCATGTGAGAAATCTATCAGTTCATCATGTACGGGGTGCGGACCAAAGATAGCCATAGACCTTACGCATACGATAGAACTGGTCTCGCATCAATCTGATGCATGAGCACCATGATTTGGAGGCTAGAGTGAGGTGAATCGTTGCTGATTTTCCTCCATCTTTCTTCACGGATTGGAAATTTCTCTCTAGATTTTCTCCTTATTTGGGCATCGTCACGGGGTGTGCCACATCTCAAAACACTCGTCTTGCAAGACGAACACGCTCACAAAATTTGAGCATGATCCGACTTGGGACGAGTGAGATATGACCCCCAAAAGTCATTGCTCAAGACTGTAAAAACAACCACCTTTAATGGTGATTTGGTGTAGGGAGGGTGCACGACAATAGTGTGTGGCCTATCCCTTTTTGGTCTTTTACCTATAACTTTGTACTGGAGTGCCCGATTAAGCCGAAACTTGACCTACAAGGGTTTTTTACTGTGCCGGATCCAATAGTGGTGGTCTCATAGCAATTTGACGCACTGAAAATGGAGCTCTAGTTACAGGATCCGTTTCAAGGTGTGAGAGACTGATTTTTTTGAAATTGTTTCTTTGTTTGCACTGCCTTAGACATGTCAGATTACAATGAAACTTGATAGGTAAATGTTCTTAATTATTTTGGGGTAATTCTGAGACTGTTGATGTAACTCAGGCTTTATTGATCGGTTTCTCTTTTTATTCCGCATAGGGGACCAAGGTGATGAAAAATGTGTCCAAACAGCTTTCCCACCGAATGTTGTGCTTCGAGAAAAGAGAGAAGAACAACATTCAAAAAATTTCCTTCAGCTTTATTACATTTTTCTTCCTAGCAACAGGACTACGTGAACGTCGACGAGATCCACGCAATGTTGTAACTAACATGCTCAAATGTTTGGATGCAATGTACAGGTCCATCTGAGGAGACTTTAGGGGGAGAAGTAAATTTTTTTAAGTATCTTATCGAAGTCCTCACCCTCAAGGGACTAATTGTGATTCTGACAGCTGAGGATTTTGTATCAACCTCATTGGTCAGAATCGGGCCCGTCTGGCGGTCGAGTACCATGCTGAAGTGCATTTTTCCCACTTTGGTCTGAGATTACTTTTTTTCTTGTTGGTAGTCTGCTGAAGGGCCTTTAGTTGGCGACCGTCTGCAAAGTGCACCAGGTTTGTACTCAGTTGGGCGGGTACACCATGGGTATAACCCCTGCCCCTTGCTAACATTTTTGTTTGCATAACAGGTCCAAGTTCTGGTTGACTTTGGCGTTCTTAGAGCATTTAGCATTTTGGAGTGTGTTTGTTTTTTGTTGTTTGTTGTGGATGGTATGCTGAAGGGTCTTTGGTTGGTGTTTGTCCTCATGGTAAACCAGATTATACTCGGTGGGCAAGGTACCTCAGTTTATCGAGGTGACCAGCTGTGGGTATAACCCCTGCCCCCTGTTAGCAGTGTCGTTACATAATAGGTCCAAGTTCTGGATGACTTTGGCCTTCTTGGGGCGTCTTCAGCATTTTGCAGTGTGTTTGTTGACCTCGTGAGAATAATTCTCTTCCTCATGAGACTTGTCTTGCCTTCTTGGCGAATCTTTTGTCTTTTCTAGTCCTTTTTGTAAATGGACTCAAGCTGCCGAAATCTTTCTTGATGCTCGTATTTTTGGGTCCTAGTATTGTGACACCAAGGATTTTTCCCTTGAATGTGGGCTAAAGCCTTTTGTTGTGGCGAGTGTTTCATCAACCTGTTTATGGGTCCAAGTGTCCTTTGCAGATTTTCACTTGGACTGGGAAGCGACGCCGTAGAGACGATTTTCACTAACTTCCTTTATTTGGAGCTCTTTTACCCATGACCTTTTGGCTATGTCCACCCTTATTTTTCCATTTTTACTTACGATGCCCTTTCACGGTTTTCACCGTGCCTGAGTTTTTATTTTCAATGAACTCTTTTACTCATCATTTCATGACCATGCCCATCCGTCGTTTTTTCTCATGACGCTCCCTTGTCTAGGTATACACCATGCCCATTATTCTTTTTTTTTAAAGGTGTATTTAAGGTCATGCCTTCAAGACCTGTGCGAAGCCTTTTAACATCATGCGGCTAGCATGTGCATTACAGTTTAAGGTCATACAGCTAGACCATAGTGGAGATGGATGGCAGTCTATTGAGGCCATGGAGTGAGTATTGTGGTGGTTTTGACTCAATTTGAGGAGATGGCACAAGGCTACCTATGAAGGACGGATGATGTATGAATGGAAGGTAAAAAGTGGTGACTTACTAGCTGACGATGTGTATGGATGGCGGGATGGCTTGCCATTTTTTGAGTGTGGGTGAGACTTATTGGGGAATGATGAATAGTAATGAAGGAATGGACTCACTTGAGGTGCTAAAGGTGATGAGCACACATAAATGGGTTGCTTATCGAAGACGTGTGTGAAAATGCATGTAAAGGGCCTATGCGTGTGTGTGAGGGTGTTTTTAAGGTCATGCCTTTGAGACCTGTGCAAAGTCGTTTATCATCATGCGGTCAGGATGTGCACTATAGTTTAAGGTCATATAGCTTGGACCGTGGTTATGCAGTTCAGAGTCATGCGACTAGGACCATGCAGTTTAAGGTCGTGCAACTAGACCTCCGCTACAGTTTAAGATCATATAGTTTGGACCATGGTTCTAAGCCTTTTAATGTCATGCGACCAAGACATGCACTATGGTTTAAGGTCATATATCTTCGACCATGGCTATGCAATTTTAAAGTCATACAACTAGGATCATGCAGTTTAAGGTCGTGCAATTAGACCTCCACTATAGTTTAAGGTCATATAGTTTGGACCAAACAGTTTAGGGTCATACAACTAGATCGAGGCTGTGCAGTTTAAAGTCATCCAGTACGAACCAAGGCTGTGCAGAATAAGGTCATACAACACGGACCAAGGCTGTGCAGTTTAAGGTCATGCAGCACAGACCAAGGCTATGTAGTTTAAGGTCATGCAGCAAGAGCCATGGCTGTGCAGTTTAAGGTCATGCAGCACGGATCAAGGTTGTGAAGTTTAAGGTCATGCAGCACAGACCAAGGATATGCACAACATGGACATGGCTCTGAAGTTTAAGGTCATGCAATACGGACCATGGCTATGCAGTTTAAGGTCATGCAACATGGACCATGGCTGTGCAGTATAAGGTCATGCAGCACGAACCATTGTGTGGGTCGCCTAGCAGGTGAAGCTTTATAGGGGATAGGTCTGTGGATAGTGATTTGACTCCCTTGAGTTAAAATGATAACAGGGGTTTTAGATGAGAAGCAAACTTCACTGGGGATTAGGGTACAAGTATGTCTCCTTAATGTGACATATGGAACTCCATGGGGTATAGGCTCATGAAAGGTAACTCGACTTTTGGGGATAAGAGAGCTTGGTGCGAGACTGACCAACAAGGGATTGAAGGGTTAAGCACGACTTTAACTCCGGTGGGGATCAATGGGTTGCAATACGGGTGTAATTCCTACTGGGGATGAGGGACAGTGACCTGCTCCTGACTCCATTGGGGATGACCAGTCATGGCCTAGGTGGAATGGCTTGGATGCAACTCCATTGGGGATGACGGACGTTACGGCTTTGGTACAACTCCACTAGGGATAGTGGTAGGTGCTAGCACATGCATTGGCACACATGACACTAGCATAAGCGGTGCAAGTATGCATGGGGAATGGTCATAGGTGACAGTAATACTGGTACGCATGGGGCTAGTATATGCAGCATTAGTTGCACACGGCGTTAGTCATGCACAGCGATACAGCCAGCGTTAGCCTATGTTCAACATTGGATGCACGCGGCGTTAGTGACGAGTGGCGATAAGCCTCTATTCGGGCCTAGGGTCTGAGAAAGACCCGGTCCAGCCCATTTGAAGGTTGGTGCTCGATTTGCACGGTCGGCGGTAAGCCTCTGTTTTGGGCTTCGGGTCTGAGCCCGACTTGGTCCGACCCATTACCTCTTGACCTTCAGGGACCTGTCTAGTATTCTAGCTTTGTGAGGTGTACCTTGGGGAACCGTCTTCTAAATAAGGGGGGAAGACCCGTTTTTATTGTTTTATCGAAGGTAAAATAGTGAGAGAGAGAGAGAGAGAGAAGAAACCTCTATAAGAACTCCTGCAAGGGAAAGGTATTCCGGCACAGCTAACGGCTTTAGCAGGGTATCCACAGGAGTTTTTCGGGGAGCACCGAGGTTTCCACTGTGGAATAGAAGTTTCAGGTGAAGAAGGGAGGACACTGGTAGGTTGCAAAGGTATTCCGGTAGAGGTTCTTCGTCACCAGAGTGGTGGGAAAAGAGGCAAGCGAGGGTCGTTGGACAGTTTCGTGAACTTCAAGTGGTTCCCGATGGTTTTCGATCACCGGGAGTAGTGGGAGAGTAGCAGCGGTGAGCAAAAGGTTTTTTCGACGTCAAGAAAAAGTGAAAAAGGCGTCACAATTGGTTTTCAATGAGCAGGGAGACGGTTTCCTAGTGGGCAACCAAAGGTCACTGGGAAAATGAACATCCACAGGTAGTTGGGCAGTCGCGGGGAGATGAAAGGTTGCCGAGGATTCGAGTCATCGCAGGAAAGCAAGGAGTCTCGAAAAAATGCATAATCTCCAGGGAGACAAAGGGTCACAGGAAGGTGAAAGGTCACTGTCACGAACGAACACGTGGCGACAGTGAACACAGCTGGCGTTACCCCCTTTATCCAACACAATCGACATTACCCCTCTAAGTCACAACCGACGTTAGTTCTCATGTAACGCAACCGGTGCTGAGCTTTAGAGACACAAGCGGCGCTTATCAGTGCCTCAGTCAGGCATGGCTAGCGACATGACTCATATGACGTTGATCAAGTGCGGCAGTGGCTGGTCACTTGACAATCCTTCATGAACGGCAGTAATTTCCTTTCGACTGTGATTATGCTAAGCGAAGAGTCGCGCGTGGCAATTGTCACACACAACAATGACTTGGGTAGGCAAAGGGTGATGGCCAATGGTAAGGTCGGGCTTATGATGCCTGTTGAAAGCTAAGTCCTCCTGCACAACAGTGAAGTCCATGTTGTTCTGTGGAAGGGCCCTCATTGTGAATAGGGTAGGCTCTCCATCATTGACCAATTCCTTGCCAAAGAAGTCTGCTTCGTATGTCTGGTATACCCCATCAAGCGCTTCCACCTTCTCCTATTGTGAGAGCCACTTTTGGCCTGTAACCGTCCTCTTTTTCTTAAATGCACGAGTGACGCTTTTGATGGTGAGAGAAATTTTTTGGCCTGTAACCGTCCTCTTCTCAGATGCAAGAGCAACGCTTCGGATATGAGAGCAATTTTTGGCCTGTAACCATCCTCTCCTCAGATGCAAGAGCAACGCTGGGGGCAACCGTTCTCTTTTCCTCAAATGCTAGAGCGACATTCCGCCACAACTATTTTCTTTGTGAGAGCAATACAGCAGGATAGATTTGTAACGTCCCTAATAGTGGCCTCTTTTAGGTTGTACCTCCTTCTAATGCAATAAAAAGAGTTAAACCTTGTTTGAACTGTCTCGCTTGTCTTCTTTTTACCATCCTTTTTAACTCTTTTCTGTTTGTACATTGAGTCTTTTTTAGTATGCATCATGGGTAGTATTTCTTTAGGTATCACCTATTGATAAGGGGCATTGCCTCCTTTTCATCAGGATGTGCCAGTATGTATGCTCTATTTGGTGAGACCTTGTTTACTATAAAGGGACCTTCCCACTTGAGTTCAAACTTCCCTTTACGTCGTCCATGCATAACAATTGGCCTTTTGACCACTAAAACCATATCTCCACAGGTGAATGAGCGAACCTTGACTGACTTGTCAAAGGCTCTCTTCATTATCCCTTGATTGTGCTTAAGATTTTGCACAAAATACTTCTTCATCAGGAAGGTCACTTCATAAAGGGGATTCTACCGGTATGGGGTGTGCTACGAGAAAATCAGCCAAAGCGTGGCCCTTAATCACCTTTTGTGGGACATATGTGATGTCAAATTCCATCAGCAATAATGCCCACTTAGCAATATGTCTTGATAGGCGTGGGCGTGTCATGAGAAACTTTACAGGATCTGCCTTTGATATAAGTTTTACTTCATGATCGAGCAAGTAGTGATGGAGCTTTGATATAAGTTTTACTTCATGACCGAGCAAGTAGTGTTGGAGCTTTTGTATCGTGAAGATTAGGCCCAAGCACGTCTTCTTTATAGGGGATAATTCTTCTCGGCCCCTTCGTCATTGTTTTGCACCAACATTGCCCTGAGCGACTCGTCCAGAGTGGTCACATACAGGATGAGAGGGCTTCCTAGTATCGGTGTAGATAGCACTGGAGGATTGAGTAAATACTGCTTGATGTCATCAAGGGCTGCCTGACATGCTTCATCCCAGATGAATGGGGTATCTTTCTTTAACAGGTGCGTAAAGGGTTCACAGCAACTTGAGAGGTTTGAGATGAACCTGCGGATGTACGCCAGCTGCCCTTGAAAAGAGCATAGCTCTCGCAGTGCGGTTGTTGAATGCATTTCTTGGATTGCCTTGACCTTGACTAGCTCAACTTCCAGCCCTCAATGTCTAACAATGAACCCCAAGAACTTTCTTGAATGCATGCCAAAAGTGCATTTCAGCTAGTTCATTTTAAGCTAATGAAATCGTAATCGCTCGAACACCTTTTCAAGGTCTCTCATATGAGTGTCTTTCTCTTCAAATTTTACCACGAGGTCATCTAGATAACATTCAACCTCCTTGTGCATCATATCCTTGAAGATGGTTGTCATCGCTCTCTAATATGTAGCACCAGTATTCTTCAATCCAAAAGGCATCATTGTGTAGCAAAAGACCCCTTTTAGAGTCAAGAATGCGGTGGCTTCTTCCATATTTGATTATACCTGGAGTATCCATCCATGAAGGAGAAGATCTAACAATGAGCCGTAGAATCAATGAGCATCTCCATGGATGACAACGGAAAGTCATCCTTTGGGCAAGCGGTATTCAAGTCATGAAAGTCAATGCAAACCCTAATTTGACCATTTTTCTTCTTAACTAGTACAACATTTGTCAACCACTTTGGGTACTTGACTTCACAGATGAAGCCTATTTGCTTGAGTTTGGTTACCTCAACATCTATCGGCATTTCAAGATCAGGCCTGAACCTCCTTGATTTCTGCTTGATGGGCTTGACAAAGGGATCGATGCCGAGATGGTGAACCGTGACTTGAGGATGTAAATTGGGCATGTCATGGTAATGCCAAGCAAAGACGTCTTGATTTGCTCACAAGAAAGCAGTAAAATTCTCTTTCTCCTTTGAAGACATGTTTGTCAAGATGAAAGTGAGCCTGGGATCGGCTTTGTCTCCTAGATTTATCTCCTCTAGCTCATCAGCTATGGCTTGACTGCTTTCTTCTCATTCTTCTGGGACCTCTTGCAACTCATCACCATTGGCTTCAGAGCTTTTCTCATTAACCTCAAGTGTATAGACCCTTGATCCTAACATCTCTGCTTCCAATAGAACTCTAGCTTAGGTCATGATTTCTGCACCTTGCTCAAACTGGGGCACAAAAGGGTCGACCTCAACTATGGATGGCATATCAAGCTGCAGGAGTTTGAGTTGAAATTTACTACGAAGTTGAGATTCAGTGATGGTGGGGCCAGAGGCACCCTCATATTAATCGCTTGGTCTTTGCACACGTGTTTGCGATGTTTTCCCCGTGCTAACTGATACTTCATAGACATGTACCATGTGGCAAGCTTTCTGAGAATAGAAGCTCTGCCCTCTTGATTCTCTCAGTCTTTGCTCAAAGTTAGACTCAGGAGGCCATTGGGGTTTCTTTGACTTTGACTTCTTGTGCTTCCCGGTAGAAGAGGATGGCTCTGACTTATCTCGAGCCGCCAAGGCATTAGCAACTATTAAGAATTTAGCCACCTAGGCTAACATCTTCTTCAAACGTCTCTGGTGCGTCGTACTTATATTTCCTTTGAGCGCTCTGTCAATAGCCTCAAAGTTTATGCATTTCAAGAATAAGAAGAAGGAGAAGGGTTAGTAGGTGAGGGACTTTTAAGGTCGTTCCCCTCATTTGACCCATCTGGCTAGCGTTTTACGTCATCACTAGAGTTGGACGTGTGCAGAGGGTCTTTCGGGTCGTTCCCTTGCTTAGACCATTGGGGAGTGCTTTTAACATTGTCACCCTCATTGAACATGCCTCGAGTAAGAGATGACTCAGGCGTATCCAATTGATGAGATGAAGGAATGAGGTCATTGACGATCGGGATAAAGTCTTTTAAAGTCGATAAGGGAGGAAGAGGCGTAGAAATTATGGCACGACCAGTTACTCAGGAACTTTGTTCTTCCGTCGAGCAGCCCTTGGTACTCGTCTTTTTCTAGTCGCCTTTGGAGGTGCTTGGTTCGTCTTGCTAGGTTTGTGAATAGCCCTAGCTTGGCGAATCGTTTCTCACTTTAAAGACTTGAGCGTGCTCCGCCCGTGATGGACTTTCCATGGTTGTGAAGTTGAGGGTTCAACGAGATCAAAGGCTTCATCATGGGGGTCTTGTATTGTGACACTCTTTTGAGTGGAAGTATCAACTTGTGGGTGTTCAGCATAAGCAATGTGACCTGCCCGGACTTTTTCAGTAACCACAGCTTCGAACCCATAACATTCATCCAGCTCATGGCCCCAAATTTGATGGTATGGGCACCAGTGATTCTTGGTCCCTTAAGCAAGGTGCTTAGGTTGCCTCGCAGGCTTAAGAGTGACAAGTCCTTGCTCAAGTATCTCCTTAAACAAGGCTAGAAGGGGGTTCGAATTACCATTTCCTTGGTCTTGGGTCGAGTGGAGGAGAGACTTGGGGATCTCTGTCTGGAATGTCACCAACTTCTTGGCCTCTCTACATTTTCTTTGCTAATAACTTGTGAAAGTTAGAGCAATTGCTTAGGTCATGCCCCGATATCTGATGATATGGGCACCAGAGACCCTCGGCTCCTCGAGTCCAGTGCTTTGGTTGTCTTGTTGGTTTTGGTGTGATGAGGCCTTCTTGAAGCATCCTAGCAGATAAGGCATGAAGGATGTTAGGTGCCGCATCTTCATCCAGAACTGTCACTGCGTGGGACGCTTCTTCTGCCTTGATTGCTTTTTTGAGTTCTTCGAGCTTGATCTAACCCTTTTGGATCAGAGCCTCAATGTGATCTTTAAGTGTTCAGCATTCTTCCATGAAGTGGTTTACCATTCGATGATAAGCACAGTATCTTGCATGCGTATCGAGACTAGCTTGATCGTGAAACTTGATCTCCGGCAGCTCAATCATATTTTGTTCCAGCAACAGTCGGAGCAACGCAGGAACCCATATCTTTTCAAAAGGATAAACCTTGCTCTGATGTCTACTCCAACAGTCATTTCGGTTAAGGTATGTTGGTGGGGGTACCCAGTTGTATGACGGTTGCTATTTTCCGGTCTGAGGTGCTATCTTTGTTGTGCTTACCCCTTTGGAGAGGTCCAAAGTCTGAGAGGCAGTCTTCTTTGGATCACTAACAATAACAGTTGCACTGATTACCCCTTTTTGTTGGTTTCCCAGGGCGTTGGCCCGAGAACTACCATTACCCTGGTTGTTTCCTGAGCTTGAGGACTATTGTCGTGACCCACCATGGTGGTGTGACAGACTCTCTATGCGAACTTACTTAGAGATCAGTGTTTGAACGTATCTTTCAGCACCTTGGTCATTGATAGGAAGCAGGTCAATAAATCCTGCAAAACAGTGGAAACTCCTGGCAGTCTCACAATGGCCCCAAAATTGGTCAAGATCTTCATCAGCACTTCAAAATACCACCTGCCAAGTTTCATCACGATCAGACATGTTTAAGGCAGTGAACACAAATAAACAATTTCAGCGAAATCAATCTCTAGTGCCCTGAAATGGACCCTGCAACTAGAGTCATACTTTTGGTGCGTCAAACAACTGTGGGACCACCGCCATTGGATTCGGCACGATCGAAAGCCCTTATGGGTCAATTTCAGCTTAATCAGGCACTCCAAGAAAAAGTTTTGTGTGAAATGCTGAAAAGGGGTAGGTCGCACACTATTCCCGTGTTGCTTCACTGCATCAAAAAAATCATTAAAGGTGGTTGTTTTTACAATCACAACCAGTCAATTTTGGAGCCTATATCACACTCGTTCGAAGTCGGATCACTCTCAAATTTGGTGAGTATGTTCGTCTCATCAAAACGAGCAATTTGATATGTGGTACGCCCTGTGAGGATGCTCGAACAGAGAGAAAAACTAAATGAAAGTCACTGATCCATGAAAGAAGTTGCAGAAAATTCAACAAACAGCACACCTAGTTTGAGCAGCCAGATCATGATGCTAGCATATCGATCGAAATGAAACTAATTGTATTATGTGCGTGAGGTTTGAGGTTATCTCTGGTCCGAACCTCGCGTATGATGAACTGTTGGATTTCACACATGAAGGTGTCAAAATTGCTATTAATTTCAGTCACCGGATTTCAAGATTCCAGTCCAAAACTCAAGACAACAAAATCTTCATCCGGACACAAAATCAAGCTACATTTTTTGCAATATGATCTTGACGACATGCTCAATATGATTCAATGAAGAAGTCACGAAGAAACATCAAGGAACGAGTGCTCAATCTATCTGAAGCTTTCAACATTCATCCAAAATTCAAGTCTCATGATCATGGCTCAAAAACATGATTCATGGCTTGAAGTTGGTATCAAAATGATCACCATGCCGAGCCCTACAAGAAAACAAGAATCCTTCTATCAAATGGGCATCAGAACGACCCCGGGTCAGCCATGGAAGATCACGCAAGTTCTCAAGCAACAGTAGGGACTGTTCTGGAATTCCACACATTATTAGGTCGGGGCAAAACAGACCTTTTGTACCCATTTTTAGAATTTCTTTAAATTCAATTAAGTTGTTATTATCTTCAATTCTAGGTAGTTTTTGGGCGTACACCCACGTTTTAGGCCAGCTCTATATAAACAGGCAATGCCTCACTGTACAAAGAACGGATTCATTCCTCTTGGATCAGTCAATAAAATTCTGAATTTTGCTAAAGCTTGTGGGTACATCTTGGAGGGAGATAGAGAGAGGAGAAAGAAGAAAGGGGTCGGTACCCTTCAGGTATGTAACTTTCTCTCCTCCCCTCTTTCTCTCTCCTCCTCTCTTTCTCGTCTCTATCTCTTTCTCCCTTTTTTTCCTATCTCTATCTCTTTTTTCTCTTCTTCTCATCTCTATCTCTTTCTCTCTCTTCTTCTCGTCTCTTTCTCTCCTGCCTTCTTTCTCATCTCTATCTCTTTCTCTCTCCTCCCCCTTTCTCATCTTTATCTCTTTCTCTCTCTTCTTCTCATCTCTATCTCTTTCTCCCTCTTCTTCTCATCTCAATTTCCCTCTCTCCTTTTCTTTTGTTACAGTCGGCGAAGCGTAGCACTAGTTGGATTTCTCTCTCTTCTTCTCTTATGTTGCACTCGATAAAGCCTAACGTCGACTAAATTTCTCTATCCTTCTCTTCTATTGCAGTCGGTGAAGCCTAACACCGGATTGAGTTCTCTCTCTCTCTCCTCTTGTATTGCAGTCGGCGAAGTCTAATGCCGGCTGGATCTCTCTCTCTCCTTTTCTGTCACAGTCGATGAAGCTTAGCAATGGCATGATTTTTCTCTCTCTCTCTTCGGAACCATTGGTGAATCCTAATGCCAGTTCGATTTTCCTCTCTTCCTTTTCTTCCATCACAATTGGCGCAAGCCTAGTGCCGGCTGGGTTGCTCTCTTTCTTCTCTTCTGTCACAGTCGGCGAAGCCTAGTGCCGACTACACCTTCTCTTTTTTCTTCTTTCACAGTTGGAGAAGCCTAATGCTGGCTCGATCTCTCTCTCTCTTGCTTCTCTTCCATCTCAATCGACGCAAGCCTAGCACCGGCTGTGTTGCTCGCTTTCTTCTCTTTTGTCACAGTTGGTGAAGCCTAGTGCTAACTACACCTTCTCTCTTTTCTTCTGACATCGTCGGTAAAGTCTAGCGTCGACTATGTTTTATCTCTCTTCTTCTGGCACAGTCTATGAAGCCTAGCACCTACTGTGTCTTCTCTCTCTTATCCTCTGTATAGCACAATTGGTGAAGCTTAGCATCGACTGTGTTTTTTCTCTCTTCCTTTTAACACAGTCAGCAATGCCTAGCGCCAAGTGTGTCTTCCTACCATGTCTCTCTTTTATTCTCTCTCCTTTCATACTCTTCTCTTCCTTTCTCCTCCCTCCTTCCTTTTATTCCCTTCTTCTCTTATTTCATTTCTTATTCTTTCCTCATAACCATCATTTTGTTATTCTTTCATTCGACTAAGAGGGATTGAGGTTAGCCTCTCAGGGTAATCCTGTCATCTACTCGTAATATTGTTGTGCCAAGATTACTTAGCTCGCTTTATTGCCACGAGAGACTAACCATCGTGTCTAGCTAGTCGGTACTGGTAATGACGTCTAGTAATAATCCTACGAGTCGGTCTTAGTTACCAAGCCTGTTTATCTACCACGTCAGACCAATTATCCATCAGCTTAGTCACTGCTCTGATCCTCCTGCTCAGCCGAATTCTTCTCTTCCCTGTCTTTCTTCTCTTATTTTTCTCTCCTTCTTTTTGAGTGTGTATGCTTCTGTACGTTCATCAAAGAGGAAAAGGGTGAGGTCTGACCCACCTGTCTTATAACCTTTACCATATGTGTGTGATTGCAGAAAACAGAAGAATACACGCTAAGGGAGGCGATTCCGAACAAGTTTTATTACTGAGGGCTTTCTTCGTGATGTATGAGGGCCCCCACGCGAGGCAGCCCAAGTAAACCCACCTTAAATTCTTCTCTCACCGGCTGGTAACACCTGTCCTCGTTCTTGAAAGTGATTCCCTAGAGAACAATCTCAAAAACATCCCGGGTCGTCCCTTGAAGCCCGAGATACATGCCGCTGATCCTCAAAACGAGATCAAGGCACCTAACCAGCTTGGTGACTCCATTGGGGACTTACTACCCCTTAGTTGGATCGTTCTTGTTCGGCTAGTTTCTTGTTTTATTATTTGCTTTCATTATCTTTTCACATTTTATTTAAGGCTTGCAGGTTCTGTAAGGACTCTCTTATCCCCACATTCGAGAGTGTCCCAAGGGAACAAGTCCCTTCGACTTCGTTCCCAACCATCTTCTTGAGCAAAGGCCCCTTGTCTAGCTCTCAGGTCTTAACTTGGACCGATGTGAGGAGAGACTTAAAAGTCCCTTACTGCCCATCTTCTCACACTGGTGGAAACTCCACCAAGGCGCCCTACATCGACAACACTTCAGTTTCTTCACACAGCATGCACCCAGCCACCAGCAAGTCACTTGCCGGTCGTGTTCCTGAGGTACGTTGAAAGGCTGCCCAGTCCCTTTCTGCAAAAGGCTTCTATGGGTCGCTATAAGGCTACCCCCCACATTTCTGCACCATTAGTCTCTATCCCTAGAGGCTCAACACGTAGAGGCTGAAACCCCACGATCTCCACCCCTCACGGACACCACATGGCTCGTGGGTCACCCACTCGAGCCACATTTCAGGGCAACCCTTGTGCTACCCTGAGTCAGCATCCAAGATCTGACATTCTAAGGTCATATCCTGTGCACGCTGATCACGTGCATCTCACTGCTCTGGGCAACACTGTCGTTATGCCAACTCCAGTACACATGAGATGACCTCCGCATCTTCGTATTCAGCCCACACAAGTGCACTCTGTAAGGGGCAGGCCTACGCCTGTTCTCTTACAGACAGTTGCTCGTAGTTCTCGGCCTCCTAAGGCAAACTCACTTGCACGAGCCCGGGCTGACCCTCAGGTCTCCCGTAATCCTTCTTCAAGGAGCGCACACGCGTCGCCATCACAGACATCCCCTCGCCCTAGACTCGGGCCTTCTCATGACTCAATCTTGCTCTGAATCACTCCTTCATCGAGCAAGCACCTTCAGCCTTGGCACTTGAAGGTTTTCCCCAAGAGTCCTGAATGAGCCCCGTCACGTTTGTCATGTCCCTAGAGCTCATAAGAGAGCTCAAGGAATTGACCTGATGAAAGATCGAGTCCTTCATCCTCCCCAGCCTAAGATGACTCCAGTTCTTGGCCCTCACCTTGCCGCACCTGATGGAGATAGCTCTCTCCTATGCAAGAAGAGCTAACCAACCGCAACCTAGATCGCAGTTTTGGAGTGAGGTCCATCAAAATTTCAAAGCTAAACGCGATGGAGGTTTGCAAATTTTGACTAGGGAGGTGACCAAGGCAGTCAAAACAACCAATTCTGATAACCCTCTTCACCTGAATCCCTTTTACCCCCTTCAGACGATGAAGCCAGAAGCGGAGCTTCATGAGCCCTGTGCTGTGGTTATTGTCGTAGAAGAAGACCCAGCCACTTTGCAGCTACTGTCCCAAGACCGTCGAGAACCGATGCAAATGCGATTTGCATACAAGAGTAGAGTTCAGTCAGGGCATGCTGACCCCTGCTGACTGGCCTACCACGTACAACCCGTCATGTTCGCAGGCCCTCAGTTGCCACTAACATTGGCCTCCTTAGAGAAACTGTCAGTGTAATGGTTGTAAGCAATCCTAGTGATGCGTAGGAAGAGCGCATGAACAAGTTTGAGGATATGGTGTGTGCGATGACGGAAAAGATCGATCGTATCGACGCCGCACTACAGTCGGCTAACCATAAGGTCAATTCCCATCACTCTGATGGTGCACCTCCACAGAAGCCCCCTCCTTCTACCTCACAGAACAATTATGTCCCTCATCCCGTCTCTTAGACAGATATTGACGCTATGGTCACCCATAGCCTAAAGAACACACAAATGTTGGGGATACAAGGTGCGACTCCTTATCAAAGGCTATACCCCTCGTATATTGATCAGGTCCAGTTTCCCTCAGAATATAAGAAAGGGAAGTTTCCTTTATTCAACAGAACCACGTCCCCAAAGCAGCATATTACCCACTTCTAGGCAGCATGTCGAGAAACAACGGCTGACGGGAGACTTCTTCTTCAACAGTTCGTTGAGACCCTTGATGGTTCAACATTTCAATGGTATGCCCGACTTCCTCCAAACTCAGTGCATACACAGGAGGAGATGGAGAAACTGTTCTATCAATGCTTCTATGAGGTCGAGAGAGAGTTCAAACCATCGAACTTCTCACCCTAACTCAAGACGCCGAGAAGCCTATGGATCAGTTTATATCAAGATGGAGAAATTTGGCTTCCCGCCATTCTAATCCAATGCTTGAGAAGGAAGCAATCCAAACTTACGTGCGGAACATCCGACCCAAGATCGCTCTACATGTCGAGACCTTTAATCGGACCTCCATGTCAGAGTTGATCTCTAAATCAGTTTGCATAGAAAGGTTATCATGCCACCATGGTGGGACACAACAACCATCTACAAGCTCAGCAAACAACCGGGGCAATGGTAGCTCTCGGAATAACACACGGGACAGCCAACAGAAAGGGGTAATCAGTGCAGCCGTCATGGTCATTGATTCATAGAAGGCTCCCTCCCAAACTTGGACCTCCCTAAAGGGGTAAGCATGGCAAAGGTAAACACCCTAGGCTGGTAAGCAACAACAGTCATACAATTGGGTACCCCCACTAGCCAACCTTAATCGGGGTGATTATTTCACCAGACATAAGAGCAAGGTCTATTCCTTTGAGAAGGAATGGTCCCCGCGCTGTTTCGGCTATTATTGGAATAAAATATGATCCAGCTTCCAAAAGCCAAGTTCCCCGAGCAACCTGGCCCTGACACTCAGACGAATTATTGTGCCTACCTTCGGAGGATCAATCATCCTACAGATGACTGCTACACACTGAGGGATATTATCGAGGCCCTGATTCATAAGGGTCGGATAAAGCTTGAAGACTTAAAGAAGGCCCTTGGGGCAGCTGAGGCTTCCCATGCCATAATCATCCAAGAGGAAGACAAAATGATTGATATCCTTTACGCCTTCTTCATTATAATGCTACAGGAAGGCATAATCACACTGAAGCAGGCAACGCAACCCCGTCACCTTGCTAAGGGGACTAAAGATCGTTGATGCTTGAACCATCAGATAAGAGGCCATTACTTGTCAGAATGCACAAATTTCCTCGATATATTCGCATAGAAGATGCGTGAGTGTTAAGAGTTTTACAATCTACCTGTAAGTGATCCCCAAGTCATTCCTCTATCAAGGCAAGAAGATCTAACAAAGCAAGACCTTCATATCAATGACTCGGACTCCACCAAATCCTCGACTTCCCAGCCATGGATAGTCTACCATGGCCGAAGCAGACGCAAGTCCTTAAGGCAAGAAGCAGTTTGCCAAGCTAGAGTTGTTTGCAAGCCCAGCGAGACGAATCAAACATCACCTTAGAAAACCAAAAAGAGACAGGCACCAAGGGCTACTTGCCAAAGAAATAAGACTGCTCAAGCCACAGTCGAGCAGGAATTTCTTAGGCCCCTTCCTCCACTGCCAACTTTACTGGACTTCATCCCTTACACGATCCTTCTTCCTTCTTGTAGACACCCCACTTTAAATCTAGAAAGTTATGTGG